>MJUU01073660.1:31315-43485 GCA_002080025.1 Modiolus philippinarum | reverse complement strand
TTTATACCATGGATTCTTGTATAGTCCATAATTTTTTGTTCTTCAATATAGGCGTATAATATTTGGTACATGACTGTATCATCATTAGACAATGTGTCATGCGCATTCATGACCTCTATAAGACCCTGACCTTTGACCCCAATACCCCAATATTAAAATTATAGGTTTATACCATCGATTCGTGATCGGTCCATAATTTCATTGTTCTTCGACATAGGCATATCACTTGCTGTATCATCATTAGACGATGTGTCAGGTGCATTGAAAAATAATGGTAAGCATAATCATTATGGTAATTTCATTTGATGCTGATGATCAAGTAATATATGAAAAGAAAACAAAGCAACATTATGTATATATATATATTTGTTCTCTTAACACCAAATTTCAATGGTACTGCGAAAATACAAAATATAACAATATTACAATATATGGACAATACAGTAGATTTCAATTTAGTACTATCGTGAATAAAACCAGACTAAAATTATTCTTTGTATTTAATACAATCATTAAAATACATACATGAACTCTGAAACACTGAAACAATCCCAAATTAAATGCACATAAAATAAAACAAACACATATTATCTCAACTGTTTGAGAAGGATAAGAAAACTAAATACTTACAGATCACATAATCACTTCCAACGCAGTATATACTATATGTATTTATTATATAGATAGTAGTGATTTATTGAGTTTTCTCAATTAAATAAATGTTATATTGACACCGGTGAAGATAAAGGATTTCTAGTCACCGGATGACGTCTTAATGAAGCGACGTCACAATATCTCTTCAATGTCGTCGTCAAGTAAACAACTGGTGTATTGAAATGAAAAGATAATCTGCAACTAAAATCTGTTTTTGAGTAGAAAATCTATATAATAACAAGAGACTCTCAAGAGCCTGTATCGCTGACCTGGTAGTTGAGTTTCATAGACATTTTATGTTAAAGCCCATATACATGTATACAATAAGACTATAGTTCCAATATACCAAATTAGTTTAAGGGGAAAAGACGTCTGTTAGTGTTCCCCATGGGTCCAATGTTAAAATATGTTCCCTGTTGGCAGCCATCTTGGATAAAGTGGGAACCTGAGAAAAAAACATTTTTCTTTTCAGGGGTCCATATAAAAACCATTCTGACCAAGTTTGATTCCATTGGCTCAGTAGTTTCAGAGGAGAAGATCTTTGAATGAGTTTTCCCATAGGGTCTAATGTTGAAACTATCTTCCCTGCTGACGTCCTATTAAATATAGCGCGGACCTGAAAAACAGCTTTTTTGTAAGGGACCACCAAAGGACTATTGTGGCCAAGTTTGGTGCCAATTGGCTTAATAGTTTCAGAGAAGAAGATCTTTGATAGTGTTTTCCAATTGGGTCCAATGTTAAAACTATGTTTCCCGCTGGCGGCCATCTTGAATATCGCATGGACCTGGAAAAACAGCTTTCTTGTAAGGAACCACCAAAGGGCTATTGTGGCCAAGTTTGGTGCCAATTGGCTCATTAGTTTCAGAGAAGAAGATCTTTGAATGTGTTTTCAAATAGGGTCCAATGTTAAAACTATGTTCCCTGCTGGCAGCCATCTTGGATATCGCATGGACCTAAAAAAAACAGCTTTTTGTAAAGAACCACCAAAGGACTATTGTGGCCAAGTTAGGTGCCAATTGGCTTAATAGTTTCAGAGAAGAAGATCTTTGAATGTGTTTTCCCATAGGGTCCAATGTTAAAACTATGTTTATCCCCTCGCCCAACGAAGTTGGGAAGAGGATATAGCGTTTGACCCGTTCGTCCGTTTGTACGTCCGTTCAAACTTAAGACCATATATCTTTTGAATAACAAGTCATCGATAGACAATTTTTTGTCCATGGATGCATCTTGAAGAGTACTTGAGGTTGATATATAGAATAGGTGGATTTGATCTACATTTCATGCATAAGTGACTCAGGTTAAAGTTTTTGTAAGAGTCCAGATATCGGATACTACAACTCGTAGAGGAATATTATTTTGTATGCAGATGCGTCTTGTAAAATTCGAAACTCCAGATAAAAATTAGGTCACTTTGACAACATTTCATGCATGAATGACTTAGGTTAAAGTTTGTGTTACAGCTTGGATTTTAGATACTACAACATGTACAACTCGGTATTAGAATAATAGTTTCTATGTAGATGCGTCTTGTAAAGTTACAAAGCTCCAGATAAAAATTAGGTAACTTTGACCTATATTTCATGCATGAATGACTTATGTTAAAGTTTGTGTTATAGTCTGAATTTTAGATACTACAACTTGTATAAGATTAATCTTTCATCAGTAGATGCATATACTTTAGGTTCCTGACTGAAATAAGGTCACTACATTTCTTGCATGACTGGCTCAGATTTAAATAACAAGCCAGATCTTGAATGTTACAACTTCCTTGAGTGCTTATAATACAAGACAAACATTCAATAAATGGGCGAGGGGATTAGCTGTCGTTTCCAACTGCCCCTTCTCTTGTTCCCGCTGGCAGCGATCTTGATTATAGAGCGGACCTGAAAAACAGGTTTTTTTTGTAAGGAACCACCAAAGGACTATAGTGGCCAAGTTTGGCCAATTGGCTCAGTAGTTTCAGAGAAGAAGATCTTTGAATGTGTTTTCCCATAGGGTCCAATGTTAAAAATATGTTTCCCGCTGGCAGCCATCTTGAATTTCGTGCGGATCTGAAAAACAGCTTTTTTGTAAGGAACCACCAAAGGATTATTTTGGCCAAGTTTGATGCCAATTTGGCTCAGTAGTTTCAGAGAAGAAATCTTTGAATGTGTTTTCCCATAGGTTCCAATGTTAAAACTATGTTCTCCGCTTGTAGTCATTTTGGATATCGCAAAGGGCCTGAAAAACAGCTTTTTGGTAAGGGACAACCAAAGGACTATTGTGGCCAAGTTTGGTGCCAATTGGCTTCATAGTTTCAGAAGAGAAGATCTTTGAATGTTGCGCGGACCTGAAAAACAGCTTTTTTAATAAGGAACCACTAAAGTACTATTGTGGCCAAGTTTTGGTGCCAGTTGGCTCAGTAGTTTCAGAGAAGAATTTCTTTGAATGTGTTTTCCCATAGGGTCCAATGTTAAAACTATGTTCTCCGCTGGCAGCCATCTTTGATATCGCACGGACCTGAAAAACAGCCTTTTTGTAAGGGACCACCCAAAGACTATTGTGGCCAAGTTTGGTTCCAATTGGCCAAGCAGTTTCAGAGGAAAAGATCTTTGAATGAAAAGTTTACGCTGGTCGGACGGACGGCGGACGCAAAGTGATAGCAAAAGCTCACCCTGGCATTAGCCAGGTGAGCTAAAAAGCATAACTCATTGACCGTCATGAATATCAATAATAATGTCACTCAACTCTTTAAATCCTTCTGCGTTGTTCGGCACTTGTGACATTTTTATTGATATTCACGACGGTCAATTAGTTATACTATAATTATACAGTACACAAACAAAACAGTGATATCTGAAACACTTTCCAATTAGGATAATACTATTTTCAAATAGATAAACATCACCCCCAATCTCTGAGTCGCTTCAATCACTGTAATCTCTGAAATTCTTAAGACTACATTCAGGTTACATTATCATTAACTTTCATCCCTGAATCACTCCAATCTGTTTTCAGAGTGCAATAAAATAAAGTCCATTCCTGAAACCCTTTTCAACTATTTTCGGAATAAATACACATTTACTCTGATCTTTAAAACACCTTTAACTATTTTCAGAATAAACATTTGATTTTGACTCTGATTTTTGAAATATTTAAAACTATTTTCAGGATAGATAAGGATTAAATCTGATCACCTTTCACTTTAAACTATTTTCATAGTACAAGCATGAAATCCAATCTCTGAATCATTTCAAACAATTAACAGAGTACATTAACATTAAGTCCTTTCTATGAAAGACTTTTAAACTGTTTTCAGAATATATGAACATTTACTCTGCCCTTTAAAACACTTTCAACTATTTCAGAATAAAAAAAAACATCAACATTGATCTTTGAAACATTTACAACTATTTTGAGATTTCATTAACATTAAGCTCAAACTGTGATTCAAGGTTTGCTCTGATCTTTAAAACGCCAAATTTCATTTTCAGACTACTCTGTATTGATTCTTATCTCTGAAAAACCCTTTGAAATCTCAATACATTTATGTCAGAATATAATACATCAATCAACATTGGATTCTGTCTATTCTTTTTCATTATTAGGAGAGAACAAAAAGTTATTATGTCAAATATAAACATTGTTTCAAAATAAAATTTTTCTCCTCAAATATCAACATTTTCTCATTATATCTGAACCAACAATTAACATGAGACGTACATCATGTTAATATAAACAATAGCCGAGTCATTCTTCAATCACACTACCAATACTTTCCGTTTCTGAATCAGATGTGTCAATCGATTCTGGCAAGTTTTTGGCATCAGACAGAAACACCGCCCAGTCTTTAACACCATACTTGGAAACATTTGCATGTCTTAAATAGCTCAAGTACCATAGGATGGCAGCAATATGTGCACAAACACCAACGACCCGGGGCCTGCTCTACATGTGCAATACCATGAAAATAGTTCATCCTCAGAATGTTTTATCCACAAGAGATACGTTTTCGATGAAACATGTCGACTCTGAATGCGAACACGAATAAGATTGTGCTCTTCCCTATGTACACAGATTTTGGAATCACCATCCATATATTCTTGTATGTAAGAGGGGCTTAGTTTCAATTGGTACACACCACAAGTTATTGACCTTAACTGTTCCTCTGAATACGATCTCTGTGTCCTCAATTGGTATCTCATGGTGGTTTTCATAAACATATGTCTTCAGAGCATTTTCCTGAAATATAAACAGTAACAAATGGCGGTGTGGTTTCTCTGTATAAAGTAATTTTGAAAAGAAAGACATCTGGATAGATTGTGTACCTGTCTTACTTCTCGTACTGTGATTAGTAACTTAGTTTTAAGCTCACATGGCTATACCAGGGTGAGCTTTTAACATATTTTACGAAAGGATATGGAGTAAATGAACATGAGATCATAACACATATGTAAACTCCAACTCCAATAATTTTAATGAGCTGTATGGTCATTTCGGAAATTAATTCCTCATCAGCAGCACTAGAACCTAAAGAAGGGAAATCCATAATTTCATTTTGCGTCCATTAATTTGGTGCCGATCCATTATCCAAGGTGGATGCCAGCTGGGACCTTAATTTAACTTGGGAACTTCAAACAAAGATCTTCTATGGAACTACTGAATGGGTTGAAATGAAACATGGCATGAATGTTATTTATGAGGTGCTGACCAAGTATTGTTACTTTGTTGCCAATCCATCATCCAATATGGCCTCCAGAGGGGGGCTTAGTTATCATTGGACCCTATGGAAAATGCATACAAACATCGTCTTCTAGAGAACCACTGAATGGGATCTTATAAAGATTTTCTGTTCCAAAACTACTTAAGACAAATTGGAACCTAACTTAGCCACAATAATCATTGGTTTCCCCTTTTTAAAAAATTGTGTCACTCAGGACTGTACCCCATTAAAGATGGTGGCCAGCAGGGACTATAGTTTAACATTGGCCCCTATGGGAATATTATGTTTAAAGATCTTCTCATAAACAACTGTGACAATAGTACTTGGGTTACACTGTTTAAAAATGTTCCGGTTTGGTCTGCAAGATGGACACAAGCACGGCTATAATTTTAGATTGTACTCTATTCGAAACACCTCTGAAAGTGCTTGGGCGATTGGAAGTAAATCTGGTCAAAATAGTCCAGGTGAGCGACAAATCTGGTCAAAATAGTCCAGGTGAGCGACAGAGGCTTATGGGGCCTCTTGTTGGATTTAGATGCTCTCATTATTGTTCAATATGATATGGTATATTATATTGTGTTTTTGTGTCGCTTGCGATTCGGTGAAACCTAGACATGGGTATTGCAATTCGGCGACAGCCGCGGCATAAACTCTTTTCTGAAACCTTAATAACTTTTGAAGGGTAATACATACAAACAACATCTTCGGTTCACAGGTCCATCAAGTGATGACCTTTTAAGCATCATATTTGTCGGACGACTTTGACCTTGTTTTCGTGGTTCAGCAAGCGAATAAGTATTCATTTGCTTTTACAACATACTGCTTTGAATTTTGTCTCATGTATATTTACTCCATATCCCTTTATTTTGTCATTGCGACATAGTTTCACATTCAATTCCTTTCTCTGGAACTCTAATACCTAAACTAGCCTAATTTCCTATAATTATTAATGTTTGTTTGTTGTCTATCTTTTGCGTTATTGTTATGGGGTACGTTGGTAAATTGGTGACCTGTGGTTGGGGTTTGCTGTCATTGTGGATGTTTCCTGTTATCCTTTCTCGTCAATTTGTTATATTTGGTCTATAGTGAGATCTATGTGGGTACACACCAGTCTAAGACCTGTCATATTTCCATCACCTCAATTGTATGCATGGTTCAGTGAACTTCGAAAATCTGCAACATATTTTCACATTCGAGCCCTTTTTCAAATTGTAACACCAAGACCCGTCATATTTTGTTTGTAGGGAGATTTTATATGGGTACACTGCTGACTTCTGCCATGTTTGTTTAACCTCAATTTCATGGTTCAGTGACTTTAAAAATAAAAATTACGTTCAAGTCTATTTCCAGCCACTGTAACATTTATACTCAAATTATAGGCAATATGTAGATTTTTCTCTTTGATCTCTCTGATTGATATTGTCAGTATCTTTGCACTGACCTTATACAAGACAATATCAGGTAATGACGTCACGAATATGACGCCAAGACTCTTATGACGTGGCCGATAAAAACAATAATGGTAGTTTTGAAGGTCTTGACAGAAAATATCACTAGTATCACAGCTCGTCCTATCGGACTCTCTGCGATACGGTGATATTTTCTGTCTCGACCATCAAAACTGCCATTATTCTATATATATTTGGCCTTCTCAAGATTGTACGGGTGCATGCCAGCCTGGCACTTGTCATGTAACATTGACCTTGACTTCATGCTTCAGTGACTTTTTCCAGTTTTTACATTCAAATCTTTTTCTCAGAAACTGTAGCCTCTAGACTCACAATCATGTAACGTTGACTTAAATTTCATGGTTCAGTGACTTTGCTTAATTTTTACATTTAATTTGATTTTACAGCATTTTGGTCTTTATTACTTCACACTCTTTCATTTGTCGCCTTGACCTTAACCTCAACATTGCGATCCAAGCGCAGGCAAGCAAGACATCATTAGGGTCCACACTAGTTATTTTCATCACATAAGTGCCTTCTACAAACAGCATCAATTCATAAGCTATATGCACACAAACTTCTCTGGTGAAACATTATTTTGAACTGACCTCTGTTGACTTCTGTTGCATTTCCATGGCCAACGTGTGATCATCTTCCTTGGGACTGCTCATTGGAGGAAAAAAATTATTCGATAAAGCACACACTATGCAGACATAATCGCCAATGAATGGCACTTGATTGGTAGGGAGCACTCTGTCCAGGAATTTAAAGTTCTTGATTCGGGCATTAGCCGACTCAACCACCCAACTTATCTGAAATGAAAATGGATAAATAATGTAAATATGATCTGCGGAAATCTTGGAGTATTTTAGTAAAAAAAAAATCAAGGTTTTATACAAAAAATCACATGTTTTTCTATTTTATATGGTGGGTGCTGGGTCTGCCCCTTGAATCCACACCTGGATTGATATACTATTGGAAATGCACAGATACCTATATCATTGATTTGACTGAAGCATGGGATAATGGCAAACTTTTTCGAATTGTTAAGATTGACTCAGTTTCACTTGTTTGCTTAATTGTCGAGGGATCTTGTGGGGCACGTAATGTCTCCTGTTACTCCAGTGTAAATCCCTATTGGAGGGAAAGGGCGGACACCCCGACCAACGGAGGGGTTTATTATTATTTCTATCATTTTATCAACGTTAAAAGATGGACATATTGTTTCCTGCAGTTATTGTAAAAAAAGGCCGAGAATATTTTTACGGACCTGGACCCCGGAAGGGATATTTAAAATTCGCGTGAAACTACAGGCGGGTACAATAGGTTGGTATACATCAAACGTCAATTTGGACCAACTTGGCGAATGTTGGCTGAATATCACAACTCACGTATATGCAATACCTCGAATTTGAGCAATAAAGTATTCCCCCTACATGAGCGGATCAAAGATTTTCAATTATAGCACAGTGGGAAATAAGTCCGTTGAGCGCAGCGAGGCACAAAAATTTTGCGGTATTTTTTTTTAAAAATTCAAGGTTTTATACGAAAAAAATATTTTTTCGATTTAAGGATGATTGTGTGCGCCGTCTACGTTCCCTTGAATCCACCCCTTCCCTAGACAACATATGAAAAAGACTAACTGGATCAAACGGACATCACAAATGTCGGACCTGATCTTGATAGTAGCTTAGGCATAATCTCCCTTTGGGTGCCATGCCTTTGATATGACCTGCATAGTATAAGTATAGAGTATGACCCATAGATCGAGCTGTAGGACCCATGCAAAGAGTGTTTCAAAGAGGGTACACTAGAAGGTTTTTTTCTGCAGAGAAAGACAGCTTAATCGAACTTCACAAATGTCGATTATACCTTTATATTATATCTTCGACATAATAATGCTCAAGGTGAAGGTATGTATATATACAAGACCTTTCATATGTAGTTAGTAAGTTTTGAAAATCTAACAAAGTATGAAACCGATGGGCTGAGAAAATGAGTTATATTGTGTTAGAAAATTATGTTTTCTTAATCATATAAATATAAGAAACTGCATTTCCGTCTTTTTTTTTATTGTCCTGTGTGGTTTTATTGGAACATTTATGTGTGTATAAATATGTATACTAGTATATCGACGATATACGGATAGGGTCAAGTACCGAGTAAAATATAATTGCGATGGTTTCACGAGCCTTACTTTTCACTCGTTTCGATCCGAATTTTTGTACCATTTAGTTATGTCGAGTCAATGCACTGTTATTGGATTTATGCTTCAACTTTTTAAAATGTTACAAAATGTAAAAATTTTCACAAATGTCTTTGAAAATGAGAAGCGGATGAGGGTGAAAATGTGCAAAAAGCAGCCATTTGTTAATGTCATAGGTGTATTTCCTTGAACATTTTGTTTAAGACCAATTTTCAATGTCACATAGAAAGTGATATATGTCAGTGACTGTATCACACTTATCTTTATACAGTCAAGGCAGTTTTGTTTGCTCAAACAGTGTAGTTGCAGTATAAATAAGTCTAGAAATAATGCACAATGACTCTTGTATGTATATAAGTAACATGAATGTATGGCGATTTTACCACTGGTTGGCCCATTGGCAAATATTTTACCCTGAGTGGAAAATATAGGTCAAAGAGACCTAATTTTCTTGGAGGCTGTGAGATAGCCCAAGATGCATCTGTACACAAAGTTTGATGACCCTACCCTTCATAGTTACCAAGATATATACCTAAATGCGGACACGGATGCGGACGTGGACGCCGGGGGTACTCCAATAGTCCTCCTCAACTTCGTTGAGGCGAACTAAAAATGCATTAGTGTTGCATTTGAATTACCTTTGTAACTAATCTGCTTGTGTTTGCATCTGCATCAGTCATCTGCTTATCTCCTTTCTTCATAAAAGTTGGCATAGCAGCTTTAATTCCCAAATCTTCTAACAATGAAAGAGAGTCTCTAAAGCCTCTATCAACCACAAATATGTCATTCTCTTTGATAAAAGCCTTTATGTCATCAACATTTCTTTTCAGCATGTGACTGAGAATAGACGCATCATCATCCCTTGCCAAATACGGACCTAGGATTTATATAAAATAGCCAGTTGTGGTTACAACTACCATCGGTTTTACAAGTGGTCTGGACTTATGAAGACTGAAGGATCTTCTATGAAATGAGAAATTGTTACTCTTTTGAAGATATATGTATGTGCCATCCAAAATTAAAATAACAGAATCATCTTCAGCTCCAAGCAACGTTTTAGCTATTGGCCTAGTGTGGTTTGCAATAATCTGTTCCCGTGTTATGCTTTCAAATCCAAGATGCAAAGGTACGAATGATCTCATTAGGCCTTGCCTAACAGAATTCACAGCTCTCCGTACACTTGATACACTTATTTTAAATAGAGTTGAAAGTACCTTGTTTGAGAATGCACAGTTCATTTTCATTAGAAAAATGCCAACAGAAGTCTTTGGAGAGCGTGCAGGAGTATTTTTCACATGTATCAGACCATTAGCACAAACAGCATCAAATTGGACACATGAAAGTCCTGTAAGATTTTTACAGTCTCTGTCTTCTATAGTATCAAAATCTATTTGTTTTGTGTCTTCATGACGGTTTCTCTCATATGCGATAATAATTGAACAATATAAGTTCTATTGCAGGACGATTTCTCAGATGTAGATATAATGTCAAAACATTCAGCCTTCAAATTAAACTTATCGTCCAGATGACCAGGACAGCACCTAGAACCTGCAGGGATGAGCACATTGCCATCAATAAAAGCTTGGAAGCGGGACTCATGTTTGATTACAACCAATTTTGGACCTGGCTTTTTGCACACAAAGCATCTAGCATGGCTAATCGAAGCACCTGGAATACTTAACGATACAGAAGGCGGACTTGACATTTGTTTTGACCTTTTTGAATTGATCATTGGTGGAATAAAGTCTAGATCTTTCTCGTTTTCTTGCATGTTGGTGTTTCCTTTATGCGCTGTACTGTGTGATGTATCATTTTTGTAATAGATGTGCATGTATCTGTTGCATATTTTATCAGATGGATGTATATTATTGATGAAAAGTTTGTTTTGAAGGAAACGGCGAACTGAAGGATTAATGCTTGTCCGTCCTTTTGGATTCGTCCTTTTTTTGCATACGATGCAGTTATAGAACTTTGCCATTGTCCTGAAATCATATAAAATACAATTCGTGTACATAATACTTTATGATAGTTTCTTATTGTGCACATGTTTGGAGATTCCCTCTGTCAATTGTTATTACAAAAATCGCAATGATTACAAAATCTCAATGAATACATTGAATAATCAAATCAAAAGCAATGGAACGACGCTTTTATTGAAGTTATCAATAATGACCAAAGACTCATAACTCATGGTAAGTTAAAGTCAGCCCATAGCATGAGCCAAAGCATAATTCTTTGCTAGATGTCGACGAACACTTCACTCGTTCTCAACACATCAACAGATGCCGGTTGTTAACAGACATTAAAATAAGTGGATAATAAGGCAATGACAACAAAAGAATAACAATGATGCNGGAACCATAGTTTATTCCCTCTGTCAATTGTTATTACAAAAATCGTAATGATTACAAAATCTCAATGAATACATTGAATAATCAAATCAAAAGCAATGGAACGACGCTTTTATTGAAGTTATCAATAATGACCAAAGACTCATAACTCATGGTAAGTTAAAGTCAGCCCATAGCATGAGCCAAAGCATAATAAGGCAATGACAACAAAAGAATAACAATGATGCGGGGACCATAGTTTAAAATTAGAACATGTGGGAATACAGTCAAAGATCTCTTCTCCTTAAAGTACTTGGCCAATTGGAACTTAACTTGACCACAATAGTCTTTCGATGGTGCAATTTGAAATGGTATTACCCCATCAAAAATCTTCTCCTCTGAAACTAATTCAATAATTGGAAGCTATAAGTTGGTCACAATAGTTTTACGGATGGCCCCCCTTTAAGATTTGTGTTGCTTGGGTCTGTAACGCCATCCAAGATGGCTAATAGGACAGACAATACATTAACATTAGACCTTATTAGAAAACATTTGAGATCTGAGGACAATTAGAACCAAACTTGATCACAATAGTTTTCTCATTGTTTCCCTTTTATAATTGTGTCAATCATCCGATACATACCCTATCTGAGATGGCAATTAGCAGGGACTAAAGTTTAATATTGGACCCTATGGGAAAACATCAGCCAATTGGAAACAAACCTGGCCATAGAGGGTCAAGTGAGAGATACAGGCTCTAGTTAAATTAAATTAAATTTAATTAAATTAAATGTTTCCTGCAGACTGTCATATCACTGCTCAAAGACATA
>MJUU01073660.1:20234-30789 GCA_002080025.1 Modiolus philippinarum | reverse complement strand
AAAAATTCATAGCATTTACACTGATATATTTCCCTTATTTGAATTGTGAAAAAGATATCAAAACGTAAGTTAAATTTCAAATACATGTTGCGAATCTTTCAAAGTGATCTACAAAAGGAATAGTCTGCTTAAAAAAGAGAACTTTTGAGACAGTAGACCTTTAATGTGTTAGACGGAAACAATTCACAGATGGAATGTAAAAATAGACGCAGACTGCATAAATATCGGGTCTACACATTATCATGTGATATTCTTAACTACCATATCAACACTTCATATCAAGAAATCTAATGTCTCTTTTGCATATTTGACCATTGGATTAAATACGGGTACCAGAATGGCATTGAAATTGATTTGCAAAATTTTGAAAACTAGCTATTATGGCCCCATGTTTATTTACTCCATATCCTTTCGTAAAATCATTCTCATCCGTTGCCAGATTAAAGCACTGATGTCCTAAGTTATTTGGCATAAAGAGAGACACAGGGCGCTTAACAAGTCGATTGTAAGAAAACTTGGCATTATAAAATGATGAGATTTGGCACAATGAACAGGTGGTTAAAATAATATTTGGAAATTACAAAATAATAATAAAATACCAAAATTTGATATTATGCTAGTGTATTCATATGAGATATTCTCTCAAGAAAAAGTAATAATAACTGAAATAAAGGGAACATAGATCTCATGAACGGGGAATCTTTTACGGACTTCACAATGTAAGAACTGCAGTAAAAAATTTACAATGAAAAGATATAGAGTAAATGCAGATGACACAAAGTCTCTAAAAATACATGGTTAACACAATCAATCAATCAACGCTTTATTGTTGTTCTTCAAAACTAAACAACATAGCCGCTGTTACTAAAAAGAGACCATAGGGGTAAATTCCTGTGTTTGGAAAATAACTCAAAAACCGTTGCAGATATCAAAAATATGACTAGAATAAAATGATCAGTATGACAAGATCTACTCACCCTACAATTTTTTAGAAAATCAGAGGACGCAATTTGTAGTTATTGCCCTTTTCCCATAAAATTCTATAATATTTTGTGTTTTTTTTTATCTTTTTATTCAAGAAATAGAACAGACTGCAAAAATATTCAGCATATCAAAATTCAAATACGCATATCCGAGTTATTGCCCTGTATTGGTCAAATTTTTCGTGATTTTATATATTTCGTCTTGTATTTCAAAGACAATTTGGGATAGAGGCTAGGTTAAGCATATCAATATCTACACACATGCCTATTTTGAAGAAAATCCAAGTACCCATGTAGTAGTTATTGCCATTTAATTGTCATTTTTTTCGTGATTTTATACATTTTGTCATATATTACAAAAACATTTCAAGAGAGGGGTCAAGTTTGTTGCAAAAAAATTAACATTTCAAGACCTACCCAAATGTCAATTTTGAAGAAAATCTTAATACCCATATGGGAGTTATTGCCCTTAATTGGTCAATTTTTTTCTTGATTTTATATATTTTGTCTTATATTTCAAAACAGTTTGACATAGAAGCTTCATTTTAATGCAAAAATGTTCAGCATATCAAGGTTTACTCACATTCCTGTTTTGAAGAAAATCCAAATAACCATGTAGGATTTATTGACCTTTATTGGTTAAATCTTTCGTGATCTTATTTTTTTCATCTTATACTTTAAAAACAGTTTTAGATAGAAACTTCATTTTAATGCAAAAATGTTCAGCATATCAAGGTCTACTAACATGCCTATTTTGAAGAAAATGCAATAATGCAAATACGCATGTAGAAGATATTGACCTTTGTTGGTCAAATTTTTCATGATTTTATTTGTTTCATCTTATATTTCAAAAACAGTTTAAGAAAGAAATTAAGTTTATATTACAAAAATGTTCAGCATATAAAGATCTGCCCACATATCAATTTTGAAGAAAATCTACAAACCCATATAGGAGATATTGCCATTTATTGGTCAAAATGTTTTGGTTATTTCATATATTTCGTTCTTTTTCGTCCTTTTTTCAATAACAGTTTGAGATTGAGGCTAAGTTTAATTGCAAAATGTTAAGCATATCAAGATATACCCACATGCGTATTTTGAAGAAAATACAAATACCCATACAGGAGTTATTACCCTTTATTTGTCAAACTTTTCGTGATTTTATATATTTCGTCCTCGATTTCAAAAACAGTTTGAGATAGAGGATTTGAGTTGTTATTACTCCCTTTCGTTGTCTCTTTGACACATTACCCGTTTCAATTCTTTTTTCTATTCATCTTATGCAAATATGTTCGGCATATCAAGATCTACCCACATGCCTTTATTCAAGAAAATTAAAATGTCCATATAGGAGTTATTGCCCTTTATTGATCAATTTTTTTGTGATTATATATATTTCATCTTATATCTCAAAAACAATTTGAGATAGAAATTAAGTTTATATTGCAAAAATGTCCAGCATATAAAGATCTACCCACAGACCCATTTGGAAGAAAATCTAAATACCCATATAGGAATTATTACCATTCATTGGTCAAAATATTTTGATGATTTTATATATTTCGTCCTTTCTTCAAAAACAGTTTGAGATAGAGGCCTCATTTTAATGCAAAATGTTCAGCGTTTCAAGATCTCCTCACATATGAAAAAGAAAGGAAATGGGGTAAATGTCAAGGAGACAACATCCCATATCATGGTTAAAAAGACCCAAAACAAAGCATCTAGGAGTCACCGTACGGTCTTCAACACACTGAGGAACCTCACTTCATACAGCAAGCCCTAAATGGCCCCAAAAAAGTAAAAAAGTGAATAAAGTAAGTGTAAACCGAACCGTCAATCCAAAAGCGAACAATTCAAAGACAATGGCAAGACCAGAAACAAAAAAAGGGGGGGGGAATACAAAAACACCGAAGTTGCATAAAAACAGTAAATTTCGTTATGATGTACACGTGTACAGAGACAAAACATGGGTACGGCACAAAAAAGAAAAATGAAGACAATAAATGATAATAAATAAATCAATGGAAACAAACCAAATCCAATAACCCGAATATTAAAAACAAAAATTTCATAAGAAGACAAGGTCAAGCCAATGACCAACATATTCCTGACTTGGGACAGGCGCAAAAATTGCGGTCAGGTTGAACTCGTTTCTTGGATTTCAAGAAAATCCAAATGCTCATAGAGGAGTTATTGCCCTTTCTTGGTCAAATGTTTCGTGATTATATATATCTATTTCATCTTGTATTCCAAAAACGGTTTTAGATAGAGACTAAGCTTAAAGTGTTCAAATTTTCAGAACATCAATATCTACACACATTTGAAGAAAAACCTAAATACCTATGTAGGAGTTATTTCCCGTTAGTGGTCTATATTTGTGGTTTTATATATTTCGTCTTGTATTTCAACAACAGTTTGAGATAGAGGATAAGTTTTAATTGCAAAACTTTTCGGTGTATCAAAGTCAACCCTCATAAAAATTTGGAAGAAAATCCAAATTCTAATAAGAGTTATTAGCCTTTACTGGTTTAATATTTTTGGTGATTTTATACATTTTTATTTTTTTATATCAAAATGATTTTAGATAGAGGTCAAGTTTGAAGTGCAAAAATATTCAGTATGTCAAGGACTACATTTTATTTAAAATGTTCAAGATTTCTGATCCAATCCAAGGTGGTCACCATCGGGAAGCTAAGTTCAACATTTGGCCCTATTGAAAAAGATAATAAAAGATCTTTTTACTTAAACCTAACTTGGGCACAAAAGTACTACATGGTCGATGGATCCAAACTTTGTTGCAATAGCTCCTGACAGGTCTCCTTTTAAAAATGACCCACAAGTCCACACCTCATCCAAGATGTGTCCCAGCAGGGATCTTAGTTTAACATTGGATCATTTGGGAAAACACATTCAAGGATCTCCTCTGAAACTACTACACCAATTGGAACCAAACAATTATTTTCAAATCCTTAGTTAGTTCCCTTCAAAAAAGTGACCATGAAGTCCTCACCCCATCAAAAATGGTCACTATCAGGAAATATAGTTCAGCTTTGAAGCAAATAACATCTGGGGCTTTTAAGATACCTTTTTTATTAGCGAGATTATTTGGGCTGTCCATGTCAGGCATTGCCTAGGTGAGCGATACAGGCTCTTTACAGCTTCTTGTTGAAAAAAAACGTGGATTTATAACCTAATACAACAAAGTACTATTACAACAAAATTGACATCGATACAATATACATTCCTAAGATAATACCAATTTTCAGCACAAAACTCTCGACATTTTTTTCAAACGAGCAAAACTAAATTAGGGAACAGCGTCCGATGTGAAAATATAATGTCTCCTATCCATGCATATGCATGGCCTAAACATCAATAAATTTGAAAAGTAAAAAATGAAGTAATATTAAGAATACGTTCATTAATATTTCTAATTTGAAATTGAGCAGAATCATAGAATATAATACGAACTTGGAAAAGATACATATAATGCAACTTACGATAACCTTATCGAATAAACACGAGTTAAAAATAACAAATGAAGGGATATGGAGAAATGGACATGGGACAAAATCGATATAAATGCATGGTTAGATTAAGCAAATGGAACAACTCTTTCAGTGTTGTTCTTCATCTTTAAGTCACCATGAGGCCTTCAACAAAGAGGAATCACTCCTACCCCATAGTATTTTCAAGGCGGCCAAGATATATAAAAACATGTATTGCTTTGCTTAGTTAAATCAAATTCTACATTATAATAACGATTCTTCCATTTGATTTTAAATAGTACAACTCTTTCAATCCTTGATCGCAACACTAGATCTTTTCATTTAGATATTTTTGGTTATTTGTTCTCTGTCAGATTCTACATCAGTGTTGACTGGAAAACCGATTTTATTTCGAACTTTGTAATATCGAAACTATAGCAATTATGCGTAAAACTAAGGAGTATCTCCCTCTTGCATAGGTCTGCTCTTAGCCTACTTTGGCCTTTCATGAAAATCTTTTTGGTTATTTGCTCTTCAACAGAGCAAGTTTTTTGTTTATGGTCTTCCAAATGTTATTCTGATCTTGTCTGCATCTAGGGGATATAAGTTGCCTAAGTGGCCTTATGTATAAATAAAAACGGGTTTAACCCAACATTTCTTTTGAAATGCCTGCACCAAGTCAGGACCATTGCGGATGACAATTTTTTCCGTTGATTTCCACCTGATTTGTCTTTTTGTCTCATTGAATTCGGCCCTTGACAACTCTGTTCGGTAATTTTGTCATAACCCCACTTTGTTTTTACTAACAGTGGACTGTAAGTCTCGGAAGTTATTTTGCAACCCAGTAGTAGGTTCAGTGCTAACACATAATACCTATTTTATTTGGAATAAAAAATCCAGTACCAAGGACATCCAGTGAGTGTCATACACGAAATGAATCCACGGCATTTTTTAGTGGTTCAAATTTGGATATAAGCAGTAAATTTGTAAAATGGCAAGGTACATTTTTCAAGTCAGAAGTAATATGTTATATTACCCCCTCCCCCACCGACTATTTTTTTCGTCCCTCAAAAAATTGTCGGTAGTGGAGGTGGGTAATATAACATATTACTATTGTGTTTAAAAAAACAGCCGGAGGTGGTAAAAAGCTACACAGAAAAAAAGTGATACAAAAAAAAACAGCCGGGAGTACACCGAATTTAAAACTCTATTGCGGGTCTAACACGGTAAAAAAAAAACAGCCGGGAGTACAGCGAAGAAAAGAATTTCTAAAACACAAATGAAAAAATATCCGCGAGTTCATCACATTAATTTTTGTTCCTGGTTTGTGTATCTCTAAAGACATATTGATTACAATATGCTATTCAATAGGACAGTTTTAAATAAACTAAATCGATCATTGAAAATATTTACCTGGTTGTCAAGAGAATGTTTACACGTTACCTAGATGATGTTGTGCACTACTTTGGAGCTTGAAAAAGGAATAGAAAATTTATCTAAATTGTTGGATTATTTAAGAAATGCAGAATAAGTGTATTTCAGGGATGTGGTCAACGAAACAGTCTGTTATTATTAATGAACGTTTAAACTATTATAAACAAATGACATTAGCTCAACGAAATCAATCATAATAAGACATCTATTGATCAACGGACATGCATGTCCGCCGAACAAAAGCTTGAGTGTAATATTGATCAGACTGTTGATAGATCTATTACATAGCGACTATGTAGCGGACTTGCATGTCCGCCTAACAAAAGAATATTTATTGGATACGAACATTATGTAGCGGACTTGCATGTCCGCCTAACAAAAGATAATGTGTAAACTATTCATTGGAATATTGATCAGACTGTTACTATACGAACATTATGTAGCGGACTTGCATGTCCGCCTAACAAAAGATAACGATTCATAACATAGTAACGGCGCTACTGCTAAGGTTCATGTCAAATGAAAATTTTGTTTTAATTGTAATTCTGTAATTAAAAAAAAATACCCTTAAAAATGAAGCAACCAACAGCCCCAGATTTACCATTATATCCAGAATTACCAAAAGAAGATGGACAAAATTATAGACTACAAAAAATATCAGAAATAGAGAAAACATTGAAAAAAAGATATTCGTAAATCATTATACAAGAAATATAAACGAGGAGTTAACGTAACGGATGGCGTAGACACGACTTTAATTTCAGTTTCTGCTATTTTAGCTGGTGTTGGAATAGCTTTTCCTATATTTTTACCAATGCAAATTGCAGCTGTCGCGTGTGGAGGTTTAGGTGCTTGTGTTAAACTTGTTAGACGTAAACTTACAACAAAATCAAAAAAACATTATGAAATTAAAACAATGGCAGAATGCATGTTAAACAGTATAAAATATTTAATATCAAAATCTTTGACTGATGGACAAATAAATGAAAATGATTTAAATTAGTTTTAGATGAATTAGAAAAATATAATGAAATGAAAGAAAATATACGTACAAAACAAACACAAACAAGAATGAATGATGAAGAAAGAAAGAAATTGATTGAAGAAACAGAAGCTAGAGTAAGGAGTGAATTAAAAAAAAAAGGAAAATATTTAATTTTCTTCAATAAAATTACTAAAGTAAATGACCCTCCACCAAAATATGAATAAAAAATTTTGTTTAAAAAATGGCTGAAGGAGGAGAAATTGAAATGAAGGATTTAGTTAGACAGGATGAGTATGATAATGATAATGAAGAAGAAACTCATTTTCAAGATATGGAAACTGACCAGGATATAAATAAATATGATGAACAATTAAAATATGCATCACCAGAAGATAAAATAACTTACAAAAGTAAAATTATCAAAATAATGGTAAAAAGATTTTATGATTATAATGAAGAATTAGATTTAAACAAAAATCATAAAGATTTCTTTTTAGGGAGAGATAATAAGGGAAGGAAATGTTATATGTAATAGATGGTTATGGTAAAGAAATTTCATTAACACATTACAACAAAAAAGGAGTATTAAAATTTTATAAATTTAGCTCTCTTGAAGTAAAATTCCATGTTGGTGTTGATTTCATTAGAAATGTTTTAGGTGTTGAACATTATAAAATAACTAATAAATATAAAAATAATGTTGAAAATAGATTAGAAAGTCTAAACCAAGAAAGTATTTCTTCACAAAATATAACTTCCGAAAAAGAGGCGGAAGAACTATTAGAAACTTCAAGTAATGCGACAACATCTGTAAAAGAAATATTAATATCATTTGATAAAGGAACACAAACAAAAGTAGATATGAGAGAAATGAATGGTTTAATGGAAGCATATACAACAAATGAAGAAGAGATTGCAAATCAATTACCAAAACTGAATGAAAAAAAAATAAAGAAATAAAAGAAAAAAAGAAAGAATTAAGATTAGCTATACTAGAAAAAAATGAAGATAAAATAAATATAATAAGAAAAGAATTGATAAATTTAGAAATTGAGAGAAGTGGAATATTAGAGGTAATCAATATTAATAGAGATAAACTACGTAAACAGTTAAATAGAATTAAACAGACAATACGTTAGATATTAAACGAAGACACAACATTAAGGGAAAGAATTAGAACATTATTCAGAGAACAAGGAATAACAATAGTTAGTGTTTTAACTGCTTTTGGAATGATTATTGGTGTTATAATAGAAACATTTACTGGTGGAACTACACTTTCTCCTTCTCCTAAACCAATTCCTCCAAAAAGTGGTGGTGTACAAGATTGGATAAAAAAACAATTATCAAATCTTGGAAAACTATTAGCTAAGCTTGCAGGAAAATTAGCAGCTGCATTGCCAGGAATTATCGGTGCTATTGTGTCTTGGTTGTTAAATGCAACAAAAGACGTAGTAAATTGGTTTTCAAATAATTTATGGGCTTTGCTTGTTTTAGTTGTTGGTTTATTGTATGCTGCTGCTAGGGAATATTTAAAAAAAATTAAATCAAATTAATAAATCTGATAAATGATTAGTCCTACAATACCTAATACAACACTTCCAAATATTATTGCTTGTTTATTTTCTTCATGTTCTATATTCTGTTTATATTGAACAAAATTATCTTAAGGCTTCGGAATATCATGAACGGGTTCTGGTAGAGATTTTTTTGTTTTTGTTCCATCTTATTTATCTAAAGAATGAAAAACATGTTTATTATTTATATCATCGTTAAAGCCTAGTTTTTGATCTCTTGTTGCGATTACAATCAACAATTGTTCCAATTTGTAATCTCATATCACTTGGAGACATATATAACCCAATACCATAGACATAATTAACTTTACTCCGAGCGTATTTTAGTACACGTTGATAATGTGAAATCTGAGAAGGTAAATCTATGGGACTATTAATAGCATCTTGAACGTTTGCTAAGAATTGTTTTTGAGCATCAAATCCCGTACCTATTTTTAGTATATCTACACGTGTTTGAGATTGTGCTCCTAATAAAGCCCATACAAACGTTCTAATACTTTCATTAATACGTTCAATGACTACTTTTGTAAAATCTTCTGATTTGTCTAGAATAAATGTTGTCCAAGCCATATTTATATCTATTGTATGCTTAACTGAATCGTTTATATTTAATAATGGACCATTCTGAGAATTATTCATTCTATATTCAGCACTTGGTTTATAGTATTGGGTAAAACTTAGTTTAATAAGTCTAAAAACAGGAAAAGATGGTTTAACTGTCATGTTGAGTGTTAATGATAAATTAACTTTTGATGGAATAGAATTGGATGATTCTGTTTATGAATATCATAATTATAAAAACTTTGATAAACCTTTAAATTTTAAGGCTGGAGATAGAATAAGTTTTATGAGTAAGAGTGATAGTCCTGTATGTATCAATACTCTAGTATCAGCGGTAATTGAATTATTTTTATAAACTCTATTTTTATCCCTTAAAAAATGTCGGAATACGGAGAAAAATTAAACCCTTACAGAAAATTAAGAGAACCTCATGCTGTAAAAGGAATTCGTCAATGTGTTGTAATAAACAATAATCCTTCAACTATTGACGAAGATGAAAAGTTATTGGTGAGATTTCCTAATCTAAGTAGTAATGATGTTATTGTTCCTGGAACAACCAGATTATCTTTTGAATTAGAAATTGAATCTAAAGATGCAAACTCAACCATTTACCAAAATATTGGAAGAGCAATAGTTAAAAAAACAACAATTCGTATGAGTGGGAATGATATTATGTCAATTAATGATAGTGATATTTATCATTGTTATGTTGATTTGTGGAAAACTACAACTGAACGTGAAAATATGGCATATCAGGGAATTGGTACAACAAATATGTTAAAACATAGAGTTGGAGCAGGAGATAAAACGGAAAACGCAGAAGACCAAGACATAGCAGATGGTTACGAAAATAGATTTTGTATTCCACTAGATTTTGAACTATTAGAAACTCACATGCCTTTTTACCAACCCGGTCTTGGTGATAAACTTGAATATGAACTTACATTCAACAACTACAACAAAGTTATTCATTCAACGGATGCAGATGCATAATATAAAATTAAAAACATTTGTTAAGAATTTGATAAGGTTTCTAATCCTGAATTAGCAAGACAGATAAGACAGCAAGTTGATGATAAAATGGTTATCTTATATGACAGAATATTAAGACACAGAAATATAACCAAAAATATATCTGATACAAGCTGGGACATTAATATAAATACCCCAGCTAAAAGTATGAAAGGTATGCTAATGTTGTTCGAAGATCCTGAAAGAACAAGCACCGAAACTTATTATAACCCTAAAATAACAAAATGTAGAAATGACAATAGAAGGTGTTCCAAATCAATTATACAGTCATGGAATGAAAGCGTATCAACATTGGTAGGAAATAAATAAATTCTTTGCTCTGAATTCAAAAAGAAATAAAATAACAGACGCAGTTTTAAAAGATGGATGTATATCTGATACAACATTTTAAAGAAGTAAAATATTAAGTACCGGGCTCTTAATTTTTATTTTATTTATTAAGTGTGGGTTTTCCCTTTAAAAATGGAATTACCAAAATATCCTCATTGTGCAATT
>MJUU01073660.1:4730-16665 GCA_002080025.1 Modiolus philippinarum | reverse complement strand
CCTCCTAATTCATCTTTAAATTTACATATTACCTTTTTATTTACAGTTGAATACAAAGGATGATCTTTTGGATAATTAGATGTATCTAAATTTTCTTTTATTTTTTTTAAATCAGAGTATAGATCTTCTGTGAATATATTTAATACAAATGCGTCCGTGTCGGAATATAAAATTTCATTATTTGGAAAATATTTTTCAATAATATCATAATAAAATTTATACATTACTAATTTTGAATAATCTAAAATACACATTCCTAAATAAATAGGTTTATTAAAATACATTGATTTATAATTTAATAATACTGCTTTAAAATTATCATTGAAATCTATAATATCTTTTAGATTATCTCTCGATGCTAATCGTTTAAGATCTTCAGGAGTATATGCTAATTCTACTAAACATCTATTAGAAATATCCTCCATTGTTTTTCCGTAAAAAGAATTATTCATTAATTTCCAGAAATCTTTTTCAAAATAATTTTCTGCTTTAGCTCTCATGGTTGTATTGAAATCAATATAATCTTTTAACCACGCCTTATGATTAAAGGATATTATACTATGAATTTTTGTTACTTTTATTCCAAGGGAAATGTAATATTTGAGAATATCATAATGTACAATGTACTCTTTTTTATCATGAAGATCTAAGATTAATTTTTTAATGTTTCCTAATTTAGTATTATGTTGTTTTAAAAAATCTCTTGAATAATCTGATATTTCTTCTTCATTTATATTTCTTAAAATTGGCATAGGTGGATATTTCCTTAATTTGAATTTTGTTTGTGGATCATATCCTAAATCCACTTTAAAATCATTCCCTTTTCCTCATTACATTTATCTAAATAATAGTTTATATCTTGATTTTCTTTATCTTCATCTTCCCATTTAAAATTTCCAGTCGGAAGTTTTTCTGACATCCCACCACCATATAAATTATTAGCATCTATATAAAAAAGATAATTTGGATGATCTAATTTTTCTTTATTAGTAAATTTATTATTTGCTTCAATATAACGTTTTCCTAACACCCCGGAAAATCCACCTCTAAACGCTTTTTTAATCATATTTAACATATCTATATCATTTATCAAATCTAATTTTATTCCTGTATATCTTAATCCTGCATTCCATGATAAACCAGGTGCTGAATAACAATAAGCTGGATCTATTTCATAATATTTTAAACATAGTTCTCTAAAATTCTCAAATACATCGGTTAATATTAACACATCTAGTTTTTGATAAAGCATTAAGTAATCTTTAAATGTTTCACAATATCTATCAAATATCTTTTTTCCATGATTATATTCTTTATCTGATATATCTTTTTGATTCAATATAGAATAAAATTCTTTTTTATCTGGGAACATTTTATTTTCTAATTTCTCTAAAGAATCAAAATAATCATATGGAAATACACCTTTGAAACTTCTTTCGTTACACTCGTAAAATCTTAAATCTTCAAATAAAAGATCTGAATAATGCTCAATTAATTTTTCGTCTCTTTCTTCATGCATTTTCATTTCTTTACTAAATTCATTATTATAAAATCCAAATAATTGATTTTTCACATGAATAAATAATTCTTTTTTAAGTATTTTATATTGATCATCTTTTAATGTTTTTGATTAGTTATCTATACTACTCAGTAAAAATCTCATACTATCTTTAAAAACTAAATTAAAATATTTATCTCCAAATGTTATTGATATGTAATTTTCACTATCCTTTGGTAATACCTTTACTTTATTGTATCTTTTTTCATGTTTCAGTAGTTCTTCTGTTAAAAAATGAAAGTCATATCCGCTCCCGTTATGGAAAAGGATTGGGAATTGTTTTCCATCTCTAGATTCTAAGCTATTACAACTAGAGCAGGAAATTCCTCTAAATTGACCTGATAAATGGTTATGTTCAATTATTTTTTCTTTTCTTTCTAATTCCTTTTTACACATATAACAACAATCAGAAGTATTATATAGTTCTTCTTTTTTATCTTTTGATATTTTAAATTCCTTTTCTGCATGATAATAGGCCCATTTAATTTTATCTTTAAAATATAAACATGTTTTAACAAAATCTTCTTCAGCATTTTCACTAGGTTCATAGTTAATATTTTTATTTGGTATAACATTAGGATATTGAGAAACTAATTGTAAATTATAAGAAACTACTTTCTGTTGTTGTGAATTTATTGTATTATCTTTAAAAGATAATTTAATGTTTTCTCTTTTTATTTTATTTCGTAGATTATTAATATCAATCTTTCTCCTTTTAAGTTTATTAATTTCACAATATTTATTTATTTCATAATCACTTATTTCTATGGGTCTTTCAACTTTAACCCATTTATCGAAAATTTTATCTATCAACTTATTAAAATATTTTTCAATATATTTTTCTTTAATTTTATCTATATATTTTTTTTGTTTCTATATTATTTATTTTATTATTAATGTATTTATGATAAACTGTTTTTGCTCTTTTTTCAGTTAACTCTCCTTCTTTTATTAATTTATAGATAATCATATTTTTTATTTTTAAATTAACATTATGTGATTTACTTTTTATTCTTAATTTATTAATTTGTTTTCGAAGATCAACATCCATATAATTTAACTTTATATTAATTGCTTCAAAGTCCGCATATCCAACAAATGATTGTTTTAATTTAAAATGATGATTTTTAAATTCACACTTACTTCCTTCTTGTGGCCTTTCATATTTAAATGGTTTATTTTTAAAGCAATCCTTTTTATGTTTTACTAAAGCTTTTTCAGTAGTATATGAAGCAGTAATACAATTTCTACAATGATATCTTTTATGATGATTATGATTAAGATAAGCATTAAAATGTTTTATTAAACAATAATGTTTTTTATCATCTATAATAACATATAATAGGTCTATAACATAAACTCTATCTGTAAATTCACTTCTATATTTTGGATATATATTTTTTCTTGATTTAATTTATTAATTTTTTATCATCAGGATCAAAAAGTTTGTTTTCACTTCCAAACACATTGATAGCTATATTTTCATTTTGTTTTTCAAATGTTTCAATTGAATTTATACTTATTGGAAATTTAATATTTTTCATATTAATATGATCTAAAAAAGGTTTGTAAATTGATACTCTTGCGGGGTTTTTATTCATTTTTTTTAAATGTATCGGAATATTCTTTATGTTCATCAGGTTTTTCTTTTAATTTATATAGTATTCCTGCAATTACACTATAAGGAAAACAGTAATTATCATTGTTTTGTATATTTAATAAACTATTAAATTTTATTCCTAAATCAAAATAAGATGAACCGTTTATACTTCTTACTCTAACAGCTTTAACTTCTGTGTTTTCTATTTCATAAAATATTAAACCAGATTCTTTTCCCTGATGTTCTTCTTCCCATACTTTATAATTTTTTATAATAGAATTATATATTTTATTAAATTCATTTTGTGCTTGAAGTCTTATGAATCCACTATTATAATATCTTTCTATTTTTTCAGCGTCTATAGCTATAGGTTTTGAATAAATAGTTTTTATAATAAGATTAAATTTCACATTAGGAAATGATAAAACTAATCTTTTAACATCTGGTTTAATCTTTTTAAAATAATTATCTATATTAACACCACTTTTGTTGATAAGTTCTTTAACATAATTTTTATTTTTAGGAGCCATTTTTAGATAAAGATTTTTAATTATTACATTTTATTTCTAAAATAATAATTACTTTGATAATCTGGATTACTTTCCATAAATTCTTGATAAGATTGTTTATATTTTTCTTTATTATTTTGATAATATATTTTTTTATTGTTTTCTACATTGTATACAATGTGAGTTTACACCTAATGGTTTAAATTTATTTTTATGATACTCAATTAATAGTTTATATTCTTTACATTTCGTACAGATTTTTCCTTCTGTCATTTTTTAAGAAAATAATTTTTATTAATTAAAAATGGTGCTTACAAATTTAACAAATAAATTAGCAGATGAATTACATCGCAGAGTTGTAAGTGTTTTTCCTAAAAGACGTGTTTATTCTGTTGATCAAACTTGGGCAGTTGATTTGGTAGATATGCAAAAATATTCAAAACAAAATAAACACTATAAATACTTATTAGCAGTTATAGATGTACTTAGTAAATATGGTTGGTTAGTTCCATTAAAAAATAAAACAGGAGTAACGGTAAGTGAAGCATTTAAAACATTATTTAAAGAAAGAAAACCAATGTACATTTGGTCAGATAAAGGATCTGAATTCTATAATCGACAAGTAAAAGAATTGTTAAAAGATAATAACATAAAGTTATATTCAACTGAAAATGAAGAAAAATCTAGCGTAGTAGAAAGGTGGATAGGAACAATGAAACAACATATGTATAGATATTTTACTGCCAATGAAACTTTTAAATATTATGAGGTATTGGATCAATTGGTTAAACATTATAATAATACGGTACATTCTTCAATTAAAATGACACCTGTTGAAGTAAATCTAAAAACCAATTAACAGTGTATAAAATTTTATATCCAGAAAAAGAAGAGAAAATTAAAAAACCTAAATTCAAAGTAGGAGAAAGAGTAAGAATAACAAAAAAGAAAGGTCAATTTGAAAGGGGTTATACAACTCGTTCGAGAAGAGAAATGTTTTTAGTTGAAAAAGTTTTAAATACAAACCCTATTACTTATAAAATAAAAGATTTAAAAAATGAAGAAATTATAGGTTCTTTTTATGAACAAGATTTACAGATGACTAAATTTTAGATTTTTTTCTCACTTTTCCCTGTGTAACTTTTTTCAATTCGGTGTACTCCCGGGTAACTTTTTTTTATTGTGTTAGACCCGCAATAGAGTTTTCAATTTGGTGTACTCCCGGCTGTTTAATTTTTTTATCACTTTTACTGTGTAGCTTTTTACAACCTCCGGCTGTTTTTTTTAAACACAATAGTAATATGTTATATTGCCCCACTCCACTACCGACTATTTTTGAGGAACGAAAAAAATAGTCGGTGGGGGAGAGGGGCAATATAGCATATTACTGAGGAACTGACCTTAACACAGGGCGTAGAAATGGAAGTCACCCACATCAGTATGCCAACGGGTGGCGGAAAAAAGAAAACTGGCTATATTGATATAAAAAAGTTCCTGGGAAGTAAAACATCTATTATCCAAATTGAAAACAAAGACGACCTGTGTTGTGCCAGAGTGATCGTTACAGCTATGGCTATACTTGATGGACACGAAAAATGGAACTCTATCAGACAAGGTCGCTGCATCCAGGAAGAAATGGCAATAGAGTTACATGTTAAAGCAGGGGTACCTTTACATAAATGCGGCATCGAAGAAATCAAACGATTCCAAGCAGTTCTACCAGACTATCAAATTCACGTCGTATCCAAAATGCATTTCCACACTGTTATATACAAGGGCCATAAGCCGAGAAAAAGATCTACCTGTTTTACCACGACAACAATTACGATGTCATTACCAGCATGCCTGACCTTGTGGTCACGTGGCTATTATTGTTCCGATTGTAACAAAGGATACAATATTAAAGAAGAACATATATGCAACAACGTATGCCACTACTGTAGAAAGGTTCATGCATGCCCATAGTGAAGATGACTGGATACCATGTACTGATTGCGGGCGATATCTAAAAGGCTCGACATGTTTCGAACTACACAACAAGAAGACGCTGTCTGGAAACTCAACATGTACTACTTACTACAAATGCACTACATGTGGACAAACCTTGAACAAACGATATGGAGATCATACCTTGGGGAACATCTACATCTACTGTAAAGACTTCTACCCATCAGGACATCAGTGCTACATGCTACCCGCTAATACCAAGGACAGTCAGCAAAAACAGACTTATATTTTCTTTGACTTTGAATGCACCCAGGATGACCTTGTCCAGTGCGATAAAGGTTACTCGCCCGACGACAACGGCAAGTGCACTCACTGCAAATCAATGAAGTGTGGCTCCTACGAACATCAGCCGAATCTGTGTGTGGTACACAAAGTCTGTTTGAAGTATATGAATAACAGAATCGATGAACACACGTCCTGTGCAGAATGTGGGAAAACGAACTAGTATTTACCGGACCTGAAACCACCAACCACTTCAGCCAATGGCTATTCTCTGGAAAAAGCAATGGAGCTACCGTCCTGTGCCACAACTTTAAAGGATACGACAGTTATCATATCTTAAACTACTTGTATACCGAAGGAATATTACCAGATGTGATTCCTAATGGAACGAAAAATATGGCCGTCACCGTACCTGACTGCAACATCAGAATGATTGACTCAATGAACTTTTTACCGATGGCATTATCCAAACTACCAAAAATGTTTGGCTTGGCGGAATTGAAGAAAGGATACTTTCCTCACCTATTCAACACTAAAGAAAATCAATCCGTGATACTCAACCGCCTTCCAGATGTCAAGTATTACCAACCAGAAAAAAAATGAAGCTCGAGGAGAGAAGCGCCTTTTTTGAATGGTACAACACACACTGGAGTTCCATGTTCGACTTACACCAAGAACTGTTAAGTAATTGCCGTTCCCATGTGGACATATTGGGAAAAGCCTGTCTCAAATTCAGGGAATTATTCATGGAGATGACATACACCGACGGACACGGAGGAATCGATCAATTCAAACAATGCATTACGATAGCTTCAGCTTGTAACCTGGTGTTTCGCACTTTGTTTTTTAAAACCGGACAAGATAGGCATCATACCCGCCCTGGGCTACAGACCCCAAGAGAAGCACTCCATTAAAGCAATGAAATGGCTACAACATCTATTTGAATTGCACGTTATTAGGATACAGCACGCTCGTTATGGCGGTGAGAAGGATATTGGCGCATACAAGGTCGATGGATACCACGATAATAAAGTCTTTGAATACAACGGTTGTTTCTGGCACGGATGTTTACGTTGTTATAGTGCTTGACCATCAATCCAGTCAATGGCATGACTATGGGTGATCTTCATCAACGCACGTTGGGTAAGAAAAAATACTTAGAAGACCAAGGCTTTACCTAAGTCGGTGTATAGGAATGCGATTTCGATAGAGAAATGCAGAGTTATCCTCACAGACAAAGTTTCGTAAACTCCCTCGAATATGTTTACCCATTGGAACCCAGAGATGCCTTTTACGGAGGACGTACAGAAGCATTTGCAATGTACAAAGAAGCTTCTGACGACGAAAACATTGATTACTACGACGTTACTTCACTGTACCCCTACATCAACAAGACCGGCAAGATACCTGTAGGACACCCAACCATCGTCACGGAGAATTTCAAAAATATACAGCAATATGAAGAACTCGTCAAATGCAAAGTAATTCCACCGAGAGGACTCTACATCCCGGTACTCCCTGCAAAAATAAACAACAAACTATTGTTCACGTTATGTAAAACCTGTGCCGAATCCAGTCAACAAACGCCGTGTCAACACATAGACGAGGAAAGAGCTTTGACCGGAACCTTGGTCACCGATGAACTAAAGAAAGCGTTAGAGAAAGGATATCAGATAGACAGAATCTATGAAGTCTGGCACTTTGACACGAAACAATACGATCAAACGACCAAGACAGGAGGCTTCTTTACCGAATACGTCAACACTTTTCTCAAAGTGAAGCAGGAAACCAGTGGATGGCCCGAATGGTGTCCAACTGAAGAAGACAAACAGAACTATATCAGAGATTACTACGAAAGAGAAGGGATATTGGTGGACTACAACAGAATTCACAAAAGTCCAGGAATGAGAGCTTTAGCCAAATTGATGTTAAACAGCTTCTGGGGGAAATTCGGTCAAAGATCCAATATGCCACAGATAAATACTATTCCGAACCAAGCGACTTTGTGGATTTGATAACTAGTGATCAAATCAATCTCATCGGTGTTAATCTCGTAAGTGATGCGATGATTGGAGGAAGATATCGATACAAAGAAGAATTTGTCGAAGACTCCGGAAGAACAAACGTGGTCATTGCTGCCTACACTACAGCCCAAGCAAGACTCAAGCTGTACAGTTATTTGGAGAACCTGGACACCCGCGCAATCTACGCAGATACAGATTCCATTGTATTTACTTCCCAACATACAGATTGAAAACCACAATTAGGAGACTTCTTAGGAGAATTAACAGATGAAATAGTTGGAAATAGAATTACAGGGCTTGTGACTGGAGGACCGAAAAACTATGCCTACAGATTAGCAACACCGGACAACGATGGAACCGAAACTGCGTGTAAAGTGAAAGGAATAACACTGAACTACAAGAATGCCTTGATCATCAACTTCGATACGATTAAAGACATGGTGATAAACAACAGAAACGATGTAAAGACTATGAGCGAAAATTTCCGGATCATACGAGATAATATGAAACTCCTGTCCGTATATCAAAATAAAACTATACAATCATACTTCACAAAAGAGTGGCCATGGACGATTATAGCACGAGGCCGTATGGATTTTAAATTGTACAGGCAGCATGTGGATGGCTCTCCAACCAATGCTTGCTTCATGACGGGGAAAATAAAATATGTATATCTGTAAATTAGTGTATTATTTATTGCCTAATTGAAAAGTATATAGATACAGGAAACAATAAAGAAAATGCACAACAAATCAACAAAAATACGGAACGAGATAAAAAAAAAATGGATAACAATGAAAAAACACTAGCAGGGGTGCCGTAAGGACAAGACAAAACATAGACCTATGAGAACACAAAACAACAGGAGATAGCTATGAACAAAAATCGAAGAATAAAATAAAACAGGATAAACAATAAGAGGTTAGGGTTAGAATACTGAACCCGGTTGCCCAACCCCAATCGTCACACCACTCTCACACCATTTCGCTACGCTCACGGTGCTCTACGTTCTTGACGCTTGGAAGTAGGGTTTTTGACCAAATAAATGAAATGGGCGTGGCTTATAAGCTCATTTGCATAATCAGGAAGAATTTAGGGATTATAACATTAGCTCTATGGGAGTATAGGTGGTCTAGGGTATCCCAATTCACTACTTCCGCCTTAATAATCAGTGGATGACAATCGGGTTCCGTTCGCCCCCTTCTCTCAAGTGATGGTTCGAGACCCCTTGGCAGAAAGTCTTGTTCCGCCACTCATAATCAAGTCAAAGCTGCATCGAGTCGATTTTGGACATGCGCCAATCGAATTTGCCGTGTATTAATGCCGATTTACCTTAATGCCTTCATATTGGGGAATTTTGTGTATTTCATTGAATATACATAATTTTTTTATGAAATCATATTTTAGACTCAATAAACTATTAAATAAATGACTTAGAATTAAAAGCTTATGTTTAAGTTATAAAGTAGTATTTCATTCTTTAGTGAACATTTTAAGATTTGTAATATTTCATCAACATCTATTATTATTAATCAATTTATCCTGTGTATTTTATAGATATGAGCAATCTAATTATATCCTGTGTATTTTATAGATATGAGCAATCTAATTATTTATCTGTTATTGGTAATTTCATATTTGGCAAAGGCAATGCTTTGGAGAGAAAAATTTAGTTAACTTCAGATTTGAAACGAATTGGAAGTGACAACAGCTATCAATGGACTCCATCTTTATTTCATACTCTGATATTTTGGTGGACATCTTTGTTCGTTATCAAGTTAGTTGTTAACTAATATTTCACAACCTGATATTTTGTTTCCAATAAAGAATGAGATATTTTCTTGAATGCATTGTTTGATCATTTTGGTTATTTGTTCTCTATCAGTTTTTACACTTTTGAGTTGATGATCTTCCAAACGTTTAGATTTTATCTGCACTGAAGAGACATAAATTGTCGAAATGCGCATATGCAGAAATTAAGTTCACAGTAACTTCGGTATTTGCAGAAATTAAATTCACTTCGATATTTAATTATTTGAATTAACTGGTCATAATAAATGGCCAGAAGGAATGACATCTTGGTGAAAAGTTTGTCATAAATATGTAAAACATTAAAAATAACCCCATAACAGATAATTGAATGGATTAACTGGTAAAAGGCATTTTTTTCAAATAATTTATCAAATAAACAAAACTTAAAAAGAAATAAAATTTTACTTTTTAAATTTAAGTACAATGACCTTCACCATATAAATGACATATTTTGTACATAAGAGAGTAAAGTATATATTACGTATAGGGTAAATCCTGCATGAATGACTGAAATGTGTAAAATGGAGTTAATTAATGAGGTTGTTTTGCTTTGGTAGTTTTTATGTTTATATGCATTTTTGATATGAGTAACCACCAAATCAATAAGCACCACTGTATTATTTTAAGTTTTATTACAGATTTTGTACTGTATATAATCAAGTCAAAGCTGCATCGAGTCGATTTTGGACATGCGCCAATCGAATTTGCCGTGTATTAATGCCGATTTACCTTAATGCCTTCATATTGGGGAATTTTGTGTATTTCATTGAATATACATAAATTTTTTATGAAATCATATTTTAGACTCAATAAACTATTAAATAAATGACTTAGAATTAAAAGCTTATGTTTAAGTTATAAATTAGTATTTCATTCTTTAGTGAACATTTTAAGATTTGTAATATTTCATCAACATCTATTATTATTAATCAATTTATCCTGTGTATTTTATAGATATGAGCAATCTAATTATTTATCTGTTATTGGTAATTTCATATTTGGCAATGGCAATGCTTTGGAGAGAAAAATTCAGTTAACTTTAGATTTGAAACGAATTGGAAGTGACAACAGCTATCAATGGACTCCATCTTTATTTCATACTCTGATATTTTGGTGGACATCTTTGTTCGTTATCAAGTTAGTTGTTAACTAATATTTCACAACCTGATATTTTGTTTCCAATATAGAATGAGATATTTTCTTGAATGCATTGTTTGATCATTTTGGTTATTTGTTCTCTATCAGTTTTTACACTTTTGAGTTGATGATCTTCCAAACGTTTAGATTTTATCTGCACTGAAGAGACATAAATTGTCGAAATGCGCATATGCAGAAATTAAGTTCACAGTAACTTCGGTATTTGCAGAAATTAAATTCACTTCGATATTTAGTTATTTGAATTAACTGGTCATAATAAATGGCCAGAAGGAATGACATCTTGGTGAAAAGTTTGGTATAAATATGTAAAACATTAAAAATAACTCCATAACAGATAATTGAATGGATTAACTGGTAAAAGGCATTTTTTTCAAATAATTTATCAAATAAATAAAACTGAAAAAGAAATAAAATTTTAATCATTAAATTTAAGTACAATGAGCTTCACCATATAAATGACATATTTTGTACATAAGAGAGTAAAGTATATATTACGTATAGGGTAAATCCTGCATGAATGACTGAAATGTGTAAAATGGAGTTAATTAATGAGGTTCTTTTGCTTTGGTAGTTTTTATGTTTATATGCATTTTTGATATGAGTAACCACCTAATCAATAAGCACCACTGTATTATTTTAAGTTTTATTACAGATTTTGTACTGTATATACCAGCGCCATAAATATGAAACTAACAATTATATTTGGCGAGAGGATCTTTTGTACATCAAAAATGGTGAGTTATCTGTGTTTATTTATTATTTGTTATGTTTTTATTTGTGCTTTGTAATTCTTTTGCATGGCTGATTACATAGTTATTTTTACATTGAATATTTTGCTTATTTTCCTGAAATTTTACTTTGCACTTTTTGCTTTATGTGTACTTTACAGCATTATGAAACTTAATTTTGTAAATCAGCTGTAAATGGCAATTTGTCAATTGAGGTTATGGTATATATGATAAATGAAGTAAATGCAAAATTGAATGACTCAACAATTCGTTTAATTGCGCATTTCGCCAATGTGTTTATATTAATATAGCATCAG
>MJUU01073658.1:78432-109287 GCA_002080025.1 Modiolus philippinarum | reverse complement strand
CTATTTATATCATAAAATGTTCTGGTCAGCTTTCACAAGCCTTTGTCTAGACAAGCCTAATCATTCTGTCACATCCTGTAAGAGTTTTGAGCTACTGCTTACTAGTATATCATTTGCACATTGATTAACAAACCACCTTTATTTAATGTGTTGCATCTTAAAACTTTAATATATTTCTTTCTTAAAATCTAGAATTTTAAGGTCTGAATATATAAACATAGGTTTAAGATACTGGTTGATTCAGTCGCAAAACATAAAAAGATTTTTTGCAAGAGTATGTTGATGCCGAAGCATTTTCCGAATCGATAATGTCAAAATAACTAAATTTTGGTCGAGTTTGGAGGATTATTGACAAATAGTCGATCTAGAAATTGAAGGAAAACATGCTCTATCTACTTCGCTGTTTTCTTTTCATACTTTCTAGTATGTGAATAGATGTTTATCCAAGAAGTCATTCTTCATATACATATATCAGGCGAAAAAGGTATATATTTTTAGATCCAAAAGTTTAGCTCTCTTTATAGAAGGATTATTGCTGACTCAAAAATGAATGATTCAACATTTTTTGCATGCAACTTCATGCCTCTTATTTTTCATTACTGGTGAAACATTAACTAGAATATGGGGGTAATAACAAACTTACCGAAAAGAGTTGTCAAGAGTCGAAGTCCATGAGACAAAAAGTCAAATCAGATGGAAACCACCGGAAAAATTGTCGACCGCAATGGTCCTGACTTGGTTTACAGGCATTTCAAAAGAAACGGTTGGTTAAACCAGTTTTATAGTATGCCAAACCTCCTACCATTGCATTAGCGTCCGGTAGCAACTCAACAGCAATTGCTATTGAAAGGTCGTAGAAAGTTTATAGAAATGATTATTTTTACTAAGTAAAAAATGAATCTTGAATCAGAGTTCGGACCGAAACTTTATTTTTTTCCACAAGGGACTGATATCTTTTAAAGAACTTTTTTAATGATCGTATGAAACGGAATTTTTTGAAGTCTTGATTAATAAGGCGGTCACGGAGATAACTATGTCTAATGAGAAAGTCTGTATAATTTGTAAAATAATAACTACAGTGTTTGTATATATCATATATATCCCCCAAAAAACTGACACAGTAAAATTGAACTTTGTTTGAGATTCTTTTTTAATTTTTAGACGTGTTACCTCGAAGAAAAGTCACGATTTGGAGAACAGTTTTATTCTGGAGGCTGTAAAGCAAAAAATGTAAGAATGTTTCAAAATACTTAAAGTAATTCAGTCACGTGAATTTGTAGTGGATATTTTTCAGCTTTATTTCATCAAAATGATATATATCAAACTAGATATGACTGTAAGAAACGACAACTATCCCTGCACTTTGCATGCAAGTTTTACCTTCGATGTCAAATATTTTTTTGCAATCCAATCATTGGAGATGCTTTATTTCATTTAAACTAATCTAAACTGTTTAGTAGCTAAGTATATGACTGTCTTTGAGAGTGTAAAAAAAAATACCAAACTTGCAATCAAGAATTTTTGCAATTCTTTCATTGAAAATAACTGATTTCAATGAAATATATTCACAAAGTATGGTTTCTAAGTAGAATTCCCAAAATTTACCTGTTTTTGAGAATTTTAGAAAATTTACAAAAATTGGAATCAAAAATTTTTGCAAAAGTTGTCTACGTTTGTCTTTTGTCTTATACGTGTTTTTCTTGTGTAGTTCCCTTTCAAATTGTTGCATGTAATTATAATTTTTAGCCACTGTAGGTGTTTCCTGTTATCCATTTTTAACATTTGTAGCCAAAACATATTCAAAAGTATGGATGCTAGGTAGAATTTAAAAAAAAATGTTGGTCTTTTAGACAGTTCAGGAAATTTGAAAAGACTTGAACCATATTTTTATTGTTCAAAATTATGTCTGCTACAAACAAAATGACTAAAATACATGACTGTATGCAAATATTTCAAAATTTATTAGTTTCTGACACTTTCAGGAAATTTACCAAAGTCGTACAATTTGACAACTTTGGGCCTCTTGTTTTTTTCCTTTGGACTAATATCAAAATTTCGAAGGCTTATTGTACATCAATAGACTATTTGCAACAATTCTACACCAAAATTAAATTCCTCAATTCAAAGCGAGGAGTTCCACTGACAAGGTGTATCTAACGGACACACGGATTGACTGAAACAGTATTCCTGCATTTTCTTCTGAAAACGCAGGGATGATTAAACACATACAAATATCCGTTGAATAACATATTAACTGTATCAACGGAATCGAAATGAACTCCGGGACATATTATTCCTTAAAAATCAATTAAGATATCAAGCTCAAATGTAAAAAAAATCATACTGACACTATCGCAATTTTCAGTGAATACATATCACACATATACAAAAAGATTCTGAATGGGTTAATTTGGCTCTTTTAGCTAACGCAACAAACTTGATTTGGTAGTGTAGTTAACATATTATACACTGGCAAGTTTTTATTTAAAGATACAACATGTTGTCAAAATGGCCTGAATTCATAATACACTTTTATAAGGATAGCTTGAATGTCATTGTAGAATAAAACCTATCTATGCAACTCTTGAAAAGAATGAGAACATGACAATTCATTTGGCAACCTCACATACAAACTCTCATCCATACCAAGGGAGGACATACTAAACAATCACAAATCAGTATTGTTTTCCTTTGGTATCACTTTGATTGAAGAGAACAACAACCTGCCTTGTATCTACTGGGTACCTAAATTACATAAATGCCCTTACAAACAGGGTCTGCCAAATGCACTACAAAACTCCTTTCTAAGCTCCTCACTTCATTACTTACAGCAGTCAAAGATGGCCTCAAGATATATAGTGATAAATTATACTCAACAAGTGGAGTGAATCAGATGTGGATTCTCAAAAACTCAAAAGACTTGTTAGAATATCTATCTTCAACTGAACTCAACCACTGCAACAGTGTCAAAACATTTGATTTTTCTACACTTTATACTACTGTTCTACACGATAAGCTAAAGTCAGTGCTCCGGGATTTGATACATCAGTCTTTCTGTACAAAAAAGGTGAAAGAAGATATTCATGTTTGGTGATAGGTAAAGATGGGGCCTATTTTGTTAAACATCACATTGATTCACACAAAAAGTATACAGAGGAGGATGTCATTGCAATGCTGGAATTCTTGATTGATAACATATTTGTAGAATTTGGATGACAAGTTTTCCAGCTGACAATAGGGATACCTATGGGGACTAATTGTGCGCCACTTTTAGCAGATTTATTTCTTAATTCGTATGAAGCCAGATTCATACAAGGGCTAGTTCAGAAAAAAGACAACAAGCTAGCCAAATCCTTTAATTTCAGTTTCCGTTATATAGATGATGTTCTTTCATTGAACAATCCTCAATTTAAGGATAATCTTCATCTTATATACCCAAATGAACTCGAAATTAAAGAGACCACTGATACACCGTCATCAGCATCATACCTGGACCTATACCTCTACATTGACAACCCTGGACGTCTGAAAACAAAACGTTAGGACAAGCGTGATAATTTTGACTTTCCAATCGTGAACTTCCCGTTTTTGAGCAGTAATATTCCCACTTCTCCGGCATATGGCGTGTACATTTCACAACTCATTCGCTACTGCCGTGCCTTTAGTTTGTACAGCGATTTTGTCGACAGCGAAATTATTGTCTCACAAACTTATACATCAAGGGTATGTTCAGTCACTGTTGCAGTTGTCACTTCAGAAGTTTTATGGTCGTCACCACGATTTGACAACCATTACAATGTTTCTGTTTCACAAATGAGAACAGATATCTTTGGGTAGATCCAGAGTTTGTTACCGGACTGACTAACACCGACTGTGACAAAATCGGAATTTTCACTGGCAGTGTGACGGGTGCCACGCGTGGAGCAGATCATGCTTACCCTTCCGGAGCACCTGATGATACCTCATTTTTTGTGGGGTTCACACTGCTAGTGTTTTAGTTTTGTGGCGTTTTTGTTTGTTTGTTGTGTCTTTGTCATACTGTCTCAATTCGTGTTGCTGAGAATTGCCGTGATTTTGGATTTATGATTTTGGATTTTCCCCTTTCCTCATTCTTGCTTCGGTATTCGTTTGCCGATGTATACTGATACTAAATCGAACTTTAACCTTTACAAAAATGATGTGAACGTGAAAGACAAGTCCATGAAACGGCCAAAAGACATCCTTTCAACATCAGTCAATCTAGTTACAACCTGATAAAAACAAATGCAGAACATAAAAAAATTATATACAATGTTACAGAAAATTAAAAATCCAAGTTTCAAAACATTGAAAATCATAAATATCAACAAAATTAAAAATAGTAACAGATTTTGAACTGAATGAAAGCAGCTTTAATCTTTGTAGAATAATAAAACAACGGCAGTAGAATACCGAAGGAACAAGGGAAGCGATGACTATAAAAATCGAAGTCCAAAGACATGGCAAAAACGGTAACAGGTAAAAACAAAGACAAAACAAGGACGTGAGACAGCACGGAAATAAAAAGATATTGACTTTTGTCTTAATATAGACTATATCAATAATTAGAAATATACTGGTCAACAAAAGAAACGACATAAAAATATATTTGTTTATGCTAAAGATTATTCCTTTTGGTGCTCTCCTTGTATCTAATGCCAAAAAATGTAAATCCAATTATCAATATAATTTCAAAACAGATAAAACGAAAATCTGGGCCCTGTTTAATGAAAGTATCCTAAGACCAATCTTAGCTTAGATATATCTTAGGATGGTCTTAAGCCCAATTTTCGTCCTAAGTCATGTCTTAAGACCATCCTAAGACATATCTTAGGACAAAAATGTGTCTTTAGACCATCTTAAGATATATCGTATCTAAGGACACGTTCATTAAACAGGCCCCTGGAATATTACCTTTCTGTCCCTAAATTGCTCATTACTTTCGAACAAACCTTGCAGGAATTTGAATTCTTTAAAATACAATGTAGATGTATAGCAAGCGTTTATTGTTTTTGTTTTGTATTTATCTTGACAGTCATGATATTATTGGACTCAACCTTATTTTGAGCCTTCAGGATTAAATCGGCATCTCCTTTTTAATAAACTTTTCGACGAATAATGCATTTTTTCAATATTATGAGCATACTGTCATGTCCGTTTCTTAATTACAGGCGACACATGTGTTTATTCTACGACACATACATATTTGATTATTTGTTCTCTATCAGCTTTTAAACATTTTTGAGTTAATGGTCTTACAAATGTTTAGAGTTTATCTGCACTGATAAGACATAAGTTGTCGAAACGGCCATATGCAGAAATTAAATTTACAGTAATTTCGGTATTTTGTTATTTATATAACTATTAATTTAAGTTTTATGAATCACTTGTAGGTGTGTGATTCACAGTTTCTTATCAATCAAGGGTTTGGACGTCGTAATATAATGGAAACTCGTTCTACGACCAAATTTACATGTTGTAGTGGAAATTTGTGTAATAAAATTGGTGATATCAAATCCACACAGACCACATTTCAACCAAAGACCTCACCAACAGTCCAGTCAGCAACTTCTACAAACCAAATTACCTGTATATCTAATTTTGTACATTTGTCTATAGTGTATTTGCTTTGGGTAAATTTCATGAAAATTTAGGAAATAATATTTGAGATACACATTCTCAGGAAATATAACGTGGTATTTGGTGACGTCAAAAACATAACAAAATTTTTAGTGCATTGAATTTTAATTATAAATATTTAAAATAATCATTAAAAAGTTAAATCTGAGTCTCTCTTTACTCTTTAGATTCGTTGAAGATCAACTTGATTTCCACGAAAAAGTTGAGTGTAATTGCAATTTCATTGAACCATACGCTTTTGGCATATTTATTGCAAAATTACTCATAAAAGAATACATGTTTCGTATTTTGGCGTTGGTTCTAAAACTTTTACTCTGTTCATTCGCCAATCTTACATTTAAAATTTTTGCAGGCTCAAAATTTTACTTAAATTATGCACTATAATAATTAAATAAGCTCATTCGGCCAGAACCGTGAAAAATATTGCACCGATTTCACGATATTATTGGGTATGGCACCTTCTTTATTGAGGTCATAATAGAAAAATAAAGGCAAAACACAGGAAACGTGAATGTTATAATCGCGTATTTTCCAATGCAATCGCAGGATTGGGAAGAGTATGTTGAAATGGGTATAAAATGACAAAAACACAGTAAGTAGATTATCGAGAGAACACAGGAGCCAGTAACATACGATATCGATAGACCGGGCCCCATCCATATGTATAAGAAGGAGAAGGGGAAAAACGGAAGTCCAAAAATTATGTACCACAATATATCAAAGTCAGACAACGCAATGGGAATAATTGTCTCAAACTCGGTGATAAGTTTGCCAAATGATTATATTTTCATAAAATATAAACTTTCTAACCTTCACTTGACTTTAACATAAAAAAATTATATTTTTCTCCCTTCGAAACACTGAAATTTTCCCGATGTAGTTTAAGTCGTCCAGTGTAGGGAAACGAAGTAAATCTCGAAATGTGTAAACTTTATTCAATCCCACTCCGTATCCGATTCCCTCCTTCAGTGAGCTGGCAAGGTACCATTACGACTGGATTATTTAGGTTAATAACAAAAATATAATTGACCAATCGGAAGACTGTTCTCGTAGTCATTCAAAAGTGGCAGCAAATGTTTACATTCTATATTCTGTGACACAAATAATACCCTAAGTGAATGACGACTGTTGAATTTGACAATTTGACATGTGCAAGAATTGGCATGGAACGTAGGTAGATATCACAGAAGTAATCAGGTGTCCCGGAAAAACAGACCGGAGTAGTAATCGGGTGCATTAGAAAAAAACAGCGGAATAATAATCAGGTGCCTCAGAAAATAGACCAGAGTAGTAATTAGTGTCCTTGAATAGATGTTACACTACACATGCGTCATCCGCAGTGACTTCCATATTCTTCAAACCTGATAATGAAGAAGCCGGGTGTCATTTATTTGAAATCGTAGGCTCAATAATAATATACTAGCAAAGAAATGTCAGGTGGCGATTATTATTTTATTACAACAATTATAGAAGTCATCCGGTTATCATATGACGATCTCTGCGTCAAAGCTTGTAAGTTCTGACCAAACATTCCTGATATTCATCTATGGAATATCATATAACTGCGCTGTTTTCTTCATAAGTAGGAAAAACGTGAATGTTACCGCATACTGTTCACACTTTGGAAATCAAAGCCGGTTCGTATGTCATAAATTTCTGTTGTCAAGTGGGATACTCAAATCAAAATATGAAGTCAAATTGTAGGTATCTTCAGTGTCTTTGATGTCGATAACTTTGATCATGCCGAATTTATGATCAACTTAAAAAAATACCCGCTTAATAACCAGTTGCGAATACGATGCGGTTGAAATATTTTACCATAGTTTAATTGACAACAAAACTGATGAATTATACTGATCAACAAAACTTTTTATTATTCTTGGTATTGAAGGTATAATATTGTGCATCCTTTACATTGTGCATTTGTTTTTGTAGCTACTGAATGTGCAGAAATCGCTGCTACCACTGACGGTGTATATGTTATACTTCCAAAGGGAAGTCTGAGGGAAGTTAAAGTGTTTTGTATAATGAGAGGGAAAAAGAAATGGACAGTGAGTCAGTTTATTTAAAAAAAATGTACTAACAACGCAAAATATGTTCAATTTTTGTTTGTTCGAAATTAAAGACTTCATCACTATTTTCGATGAAAGATAGTTGTATTCTCTATAGACGTTCTTTATATTCTCCTATGAAACCATTGGTTCACATTAAATTAAACTTGGCAAGAAGATCTTTGGAAGTTCCTTTATGAAGTTTGATCTTTGGCAACAGTCATGGCGGCAATTTGCAGTTCTTTATTCTGATTGGTGAGTTTGCTTACGCAAACATAACGTAAAATGAAAAGAGGCTTTAAAGGAAACATTTTGAAAAATTTCCTCGTGTGTTCTGATTGAATCACAGATAGGGGACCTTACTTCAGATTGACATACACAGAGAATTTTTTTCCACTTGGGCTGCTAGACTATATTGAACGAGCATTAAAAATCATCTATCGAATTTGCTAGACAAATGTTTTATTCATAAATTTTTCCCGATGATGACTTCAAGGACTTTTATTGTTTAAACTGGCTAATCAAGAAAAAATGTGGTCCTGTTTAAACTGGCTAATCAAGAAAAAATGTGGTCCCTTCCCATGGTCTACTGAGTCTCTGTTCCCAGGGCCAGTAACCAAACACAACACATTTATTGTCACCAGTTTTAATGGAACTTTCATGGAGTATGCCTATTTGTGATTAAAAGATAATGTTTAATGAATAATGCTGATTAATGATTATAACGCATAATGACTAATGAACAATCCATAACGAATAATGGTAATGGACTAATGGATAATGAATAATGCATAATATTGATATTAAATAATGAATAATGCTGATAATGAATAATGCATAATGTTGATAATGAATAATGCATAATGTTGTTAATGGTTTTATAATGGGCCTGCCAGTTGCGGCGGCCATTTTCACTTGTATACCAGTCGTTTGCACATTTCGCCAAAAATAAAAATTTTGGAAAATTTATTGCGTATTTCAATTACAATAAGAAAGATATTTGAAAGTAATCAGCACGTTGTCAACACTTGGTGTCTGTTCGTCGCCCACACTTTGAGTCCGTCCGTCTGTTCACTGTATCCTCCAATTGCGTCTGTTCCTTGTCTATGGTGCAAATTCTAGTATTTTTTCATGGAGAGAATCTATAAATAAATCTTATTGTCATTAAAATAGCTTAATGAATAGGAATGAACTTTAAAGTAATCATCTATAGAAACTCTTAACATAGTTTCTTCGCTAAGCACTAAACATAAGTAATAAGGGACAATTCTTAACTCTGATTGGATGATATATAAAAAGGATCTGGCATGAAACTGCTCGGCAAAAAAATAAAAGAACTTTAAAGTAATCATCTATGGAACTTCTTACAAAGTTTCTTCGCAAAACACTTAAAATAAGGTAATAAGGGACAATTCTTAACTCTGATTGAATGATATATACGAAGGATCCGACATGAAACTGCTCGGCAAAAAGATAAATAAATTGAAACTTAACAAAAGTTTGATCTTTGGCAAGGATCATGGTTGGCATTTGAAGTTCTTTATTCTAATTTGTGAGTTTTCTTACGCAAACATAACGTAAAATGAAAAGAGGCTTTAAAGGAAACATCTATCGAAGGCAATTTTGAAAATTTTCCTCATGTGTTCCGATTGAATCACAAATAGGGGACCTTACTTCAGATTGACATACACAGAGAAATTCTTTCCACTTGGGCTGCTAGACTATATTGAACGAGCATTAAAAATCATTTATTAAATTTGTTTAACCAAATGTTTTGATACATAATTTTGTCCCGATGATGACTTCAAGGTTTTTTATTGCTTAGACTAGCTAATATAGAAAAATATGTGGTCCATTCCTGTACTGCTTGGTCAAATGAAATGAAACAGAAAGCGACGAATGGAGCTAAGTTCTTTACAAACATATCTGGGTTTTTTTCGGCATGTAGGAGAAATGTGACCAACATAAGAGATTCTTGTTTCTAAATTGCTGTTAAATTTAAATTTCATTGTCTTTAAAACAGCTTAATGAATTTGATTGAATTTTCAATTAATCAACTATGGAAACTCTTAACAAAATTTCTTCGCTAAACACTAAACTCTGATTGGATGATATATACAAAGGATCTGGCATGAAACTGCTCGGCAAAAAAATAAATGAACTTTTAAGGAATCATCTATGGAAACTCTTAACAAATTTTTTTCGCTAAACACGAAACATAAGGTAATAACGGACAACTCTTAACTCTAATTTGATGATATATATAAAGGATCTGACATGAAACTGCTCGGCAAAAAAAATAATAAAAATAAGGGCAACACTTTAGTTTGACGGTGGAACAAAATAGCGTTTGTTCGACATATCAGTCTATAACTGTTTTGTTATATGCTCTGCGGTAAAATCCTGTTATTAACAAATCATAACATCAGTAAAATTAAATGGCCATCGTTTGCTTGGGTATTTTTGAAATGCATGCATGTCTATAAAAATTGCACTTTTCGACTGAGTTATATATAACACAACAATACCCTTTCAAACCATACCATATAAACCTGCTTTGAGATCTAGTAAGGTGTAAAAGTATGCTGTCCTTTAAAATTTTATCGATAAAAAATTATATAAAATGCAAATTTCAACATTTGATCGGTATTAAAATGTGCGGGCAAAATTGAGTCGTAATAATTTTCATAAAATAGGAACAATGGGATATCATATTTTTTATTAAAATGGGTCGAGCCATTTTTAGCTCACCTGGCCTAAAAGGCCAAGTGAGCTTTCGCCATCACTTTGCGTCCGTCGTCCGTCCGTCGTCCGTCCGTCCGTCCGTCAACAATTTCAAAAATCTTCTCCTCTGAAACTGCTGGGCGATTTGTAACCAAACTTGGCCTGAATCATCACCAGGGTATGCAGTTTCAAAATTGTGTTCGATTAGTCCGAGGGTCAAACAACATGGCTGCTGTTACTAAAACTAGAACATAGGGGTAAATTGCTGTATTTTGCAAATAACTCGAAAACCGTTACAGATATCAAAAATCTGACAGGAGTAAAAATGATCAGCATGGCAAGATCTACCCGCCGTGCAATTTTGAAGAAAATCTGAAACCCGTCTTGGAGTTATTGCCCTTTTTCCGTAAAATTTTCAAAATTTTAATTTATTTTATTTTTTATTTGAAAAACCATAACAGATAGAGTTCAACTTTAAATTGCAAAAATGTTCAGCATATCAAGATCTACCCACCCTGAAATTTTGATGAAAATCCATAAACCCTTCTCTGCAGCAATATACCTGCATCCCCAGCATATGGAGTATATATTTCACAATTAATTCGTTACTGTAGAGCGTGCAGTACATACAGTGACTTTGTGGAAAGAGCAAAAGCACTGTCACAAAAACTGCTGAGTCAGGGATATGTTCAGCCTTTGTTACTTTCGTCCCTTCAGAAATTCTATGGCCGTCACCACGACATCATAGATAGATATGAAATGTCAGTGTCACAAATAAAAAATGACATTTTCAGCTAGATTCGCGTCTTCCCTGATTTGACATTACCGGTTTCGACTTTACCCTGGATTGACCCACTGACAGTGTGACGGGTGCTGTGCACAGAGCAGGACATGCTTACCCTTCCGGGGCACCTGATGTCACTCTTGTTTGTTGAGAGTTCACACTGTTAGTGCTTTAGTTTTTTGTGTTGTATGTGTAGCGTTCGTGTGTTTTGTGGGCATGTGGTGTCTTTGGTCTTCCGTCTTTTGGTGTTCTTGCTTTTGCCTTGTCTCTGGACTTCGATTTGTGTTGTCTTGTGCTTTGTTCCTTCGGTATTCTACTGCCGTTGTTTTGTAGGAGTTATTGCCCTTTTTTCACCGAATTTTTAAAATTTTCGTATATTTCATCTTTTATTTCCAAAACTATAGAAGATGAAGGTTAAGTGTAAATTGATGAAATGTTTGCCATGCTGTGGCGACTTCAAAACTGATGTTGAAAATTGTTCCTTGACCGCTATTTTCAAATTGGCCGCCAAAAAAAAGGCGGGAAAATTCAACATTGTCCGATTTCAATGAAATTTGGTTTCCAAATAGATATTGATGTTGCGACTTCAAAACTGGTGTTGAAAATTGTTTGTTGACCGCCATTTTCAAAATGGCCGCCAAAAAAGGCGGGAAAATTCAACATTGTCCGATTTCAATGAAATTTGGTTTCCAAATAGATATTGATGTTGCGACTTCAAAACCGATGTTGAAAATTGTTTGTTGACAGCCATTTTCAAAATGGCCACCAAAAAAGGCGGGAAAATTCAACAATGTCCGATTTCACTGACATTTGTTTTCCTAAATCGGTCTTGATGTCATAATTTCAAAACTGATGTTAAAAATTGTTTGTTGACCGCCATTTTTAAAATGGCCGCCAAAAAAGGCGGGAAAATTCTACATTGTCCGATTTCAATGAAATTTGATTTCCAAGTAGATATTGATGTTGCGACTTCAATACCGATGTTGAAAAATGTTTGTTGACTGCCATTAACAAAATGACATCTCGACTTCAAAACTGGTGTCGAAAGTGGTCCTTAGCAAGAACTTTTTTGTTAAAAAAGCCCAACAAAGAAATATAGTAAAACATGATCAGACTTTTAAAACAGTTCAAGATATTGGAGGTGTTTGAGCTACGAAAGTTTGAGAAACTGAAGATCAACTGTATAAATTACAATGTTACCTTGATTGTGGCAACTGAAAGCCAGGTGAGCGATACAGGCTCCTGGGAGCCTCTGGTTTTTCTAAATTTTAGACAAAGTGTGTAAAAACAATAAAAATACTAAAATATATGTTTTAAATACAAAAAATACCGAAGTTGCATAAAGTAGATTTCGTCATGCTGTACACGTGTTTCAAGGAGTAACCTCTCATCAGCAGCATTAAAATCAATTAATACGGAAAGCCATAATCAAAAAGTAGTCCAAAAAGAAGTACTCATTTCCAAAAATATCGAAATAGGCAGCCAGATCCAGTACCAAGGACAGCTACTGAGTGCAATACACAGAATGAAACCTCAGTATTTTTATATGGTTAGAATTTTGATAAAAACAGTACAATTTTCATGTCAGACAAGTCTGATTATCGGGCTTGTGAATACCCTCGGGGACCTCTAGTCCACCAGCAGTGGCATCGGCCCAACGGTTCAAAATACAAAAAATACGAAAGTTAAGATAGCCCCCTTTTTTTACGAAATACCGAAGGTAATGCATATGGTAATTTGGACAACTTGTGTCGCTTCAGTGAAGATCACATCTAAAAATTGAAGATCATAAACCAAATCTGATAGACTGCAAATAATAATAAAAAATATCTAAATTAAAAGTTAAATAAGGTAAGGAAAGAACTATGCAAGAGGGAGATATTCCTTAGTTTTAAGCAAAATTTTCTAAATTTTGATTTTGCAAGTTTCTATATAAAATCGGTTTTCGGGTCACCACTGAAGTGCTGACAACTGGGTTGATGGTTACCCTCGGGGTAAACAGTCCTCCAGCAGAGGCATCGGCCCAGTGATAAACAAATTACCGAAGTAAATGTACATTTTGCTTCTGACTATAGCCATTTCGACGACTTATGTCCCTTCAGTGCAGATTTAATAAAAACATTTAGAAGACAATATAACAAAACTAAAATCTGATAGAAAACAATTTACTAAAAAAATATTTAAATTAAAGCCAAAATGAGCTTAGGACAAATCTATGCAAAAGGAAGATATTCATTAGTTTTAATCAATTTTCTTAAAGATTTAGATGTTGCAAGTTTCTAAATAAAATCAGTTTTCGATTCAGCACCGAAGTACTGATGACTGGGTTGGTGAATATCCTCTGGGAATAACAGTCCACCAACTGAGGATTTCGCCCAGTGGTAAAATAAAAACAAAATACAGAAGTTACTGTAAATTACTATGAAAAAGAAAGGAAATGGGGTAAATGTCAAGGAGACAACATCCCATATCCAGGTTAAAACGACCCAAAACAAAGCATCTGGGGGTCACCGTACGGTCTTCAACACAGTAAGGATCAGCATACCATATAGCAAGCCCTAAATGGCCCCAAAAGGTAAAAAAGTTAATAAATCAATGGAAACAAACCACATCCAACCACCCGAATATCAAGAAACTAAAATTTCTTAAGAAGACAAGGACAAGCCAATGACCAACATATTCCTGACTTGGGAGAGGCGCAAAAATTGCGAAGGGGTTAAACTCGTTTTCTTGGATCCACCCCCCCCCCCCCCATGTGTGGTGAATGGCTAAAAATAAATACACAAAAAGACTCACAGTAAAATTCAAACTAGAAAAAAGTCCAACTTATCAAGACGAGTACCCTTACAATGACGTACATAAAACACACGGGTACTGTCCGGACAAATGCTCGCAGTTAAATTTTGTTTCTGTTTTTTATTTATAAATTATGCAAATTTGCAAAATTATGTCTTTCATATTTTTATTTTAGTTTTAGATGTGTAGATTATAAACTTCAGGGTAAAGGATGATTATTTTATTAGGAAATGTACACTCATTTGCTTTATGATTTGAGATTGTGCTCACATCATTTATTGATATGGATCATTAAAGTAACCGCCATACCCTAGATCTATCCCTCAAATTTATTTTAAAGATATGAAGAAAATGTCAAGAACTAAAAAAGCGTTTCAATTGTTTCTTCATTCTAAACAATTAAAGGTTATTCAAAGAAGAATTGACGGAACAGAAGATTTTTACAAGAACTGGATAGACTATGAAAGAGGATTTGGTTCAGCAAAGGGAGAATATTGGCTAGGTGTGTGTTAAAATTGTGTATTAAAATTGTGATGTCAAATTATTTTTATGTCATATAAAATAACATATATGCTTTGCGACAAATCTATATTCGATCCAATGAACGAATAAAGGGAAATATAGTAAATATACATGGGACAAAATCCCTTCAAGTACATGGCGAGATTAAGCAATTGGAACAATGCTTTATTTGTTGTTTAATCTTGAAGTCAGCATAAGTCTTTACCTCACAGTAAGTTCAAGACGGCCCATAGCACCGGTTTGAGCGAAGACGGCCCATAACACCGGTTTGAGCGAAGACGGCCCCTAGTACCGGTTTGAGCGGAATGTCGAACAACGCTACATCCGTCTTCCTTATGTTCATTGATGTGGGATCGTAAACAAACATAAAAAGTGCTTTTATAAACAATACCAATATTAGTTGAGTTGCTACCGAAAAACAACCACAATAGAGAAAGGGAGGTTTGGAGCGCAATAAAACCGGTTTAAGCCACCATTTCTTTTGAAATGCCTGTACCAATTAAGGATTATTACAATTGACAATTTTAATGGTAGTGTTGCACCTGTTTTGTCTTTTTGCCCTTCGGATTTCGTCTTTTGACAATTCTTTGCGGTAACTTTATAATTACCTCCGTCCATCAATACTAGTATATAACATCATAAAATATAAAATGAAGAGGGAAACCACCTCATGCGCAAGATCAGATGTTCAGGTAAATATATTCTGCTCCAACACTTAGCACAAGTTATGAATAATTCTTTAAAAAAAGATATTTTGGTTAATAGGGGAACTGTTTAACATTCTTATGTCCAGATATTCTTTAAAGGTAACCAAGCTGGCTCAAGGTCTTGAATATTGTTTCAACTGCTGTTAAAAAGAGAGACTTGAGCCTTGCCGAAGAGAGAGAGGGCCGTGTGTAATTTTAATGTGCATCGTTTCTGTGAGATTTACATGTACAAAATTACAAAATGCGTATATTGGATAATACACTGTACATGTACAGCTAATCAAACCCATAACGTGAATTCATTGTTCGATTTTTTCTATAATGTGTATATTTTTTCCAATTTTTGTTTTAATTTTTGATTTTCAGGTAATGATTATATTCATCGAATAAGTACTAATGGAGACCACGAATTAAGTGTTTACATGGAAGACTTCAACAACGATCACGCGTATGCTAACTACTCACATTTCGAAGTCGGGGATGCATCGTCAAGTTATACTTTGACTGTTAGCGGCTTCTCTGGCAAAGGAGGTTAGCCTTGTTTTTGTTTTGTTTTTTGAAAATTTATCCACATTTTGTTTTAAGAATACCTTCCAGCATTTAATTCTAACAGTAAAGTAAATGTTGGTCTTGTCATTATTATACCCCCTCTCCGAAGGAGAAGGGGGTATACTGTTTTACCCGTGTCCGTCATAACTTTCATCAAGCTTTTTCTCTGCAATGGATAATGATACAAACTTGAAATTTTGTCATAAGCTTTATATAGTTATGACATAATATGGGATGCATTTTCAGACCTGTGGGGATACTATTTCCTTTTTAACGACTTAGTAAATTTTTCAAAATTCCGTATGTTTGTTACAATTTTCGTCAAACTTTTCTCTGCAATGGTAAATAATACAAGTTTGAAATTTTGTAAGAAGCTTTGTATGGTCATGCCATATTGTGGGATGCATTTTCAGACCTGTCGGGATACTACTTCCTGTTTACCGACTTAGTCAATTTTTCAAAATTCCGTCTGTCCGTCCGTCACAACTTTCGTCCGCCTTTTCTCTGCAATGGTAAATGATACAAACTTGAAATTTTGTCAGAAGATTTGTATAGGCATGCCATATTGTGGGATTCATTTTCAGACCTGTCTGGATACTACTTCATGTTTACTGACTTCGTAAGTTTTTCAACAATCGGTCAGTCCGTTTTTCTCTCTCAAACTTGAAATATTGTCAGAAGCTTTGTATATTCATGCCGTATTGTCGGATGTATTGTGAGACTCATCGGGATACTACTTCCTGTATACCAACTTAGTCAATTTCTCAACAATCCGTCCGTCCGTCTGTCACAACTTTCGTCAAAAATGCTTTTCTCTTCACTGGTAAATGATACAAACATGAATTTTTTTCAGAAGCTTTGTATAGTCATGCAATATTGGGGAATGCATTTTCAAACCTGTCAGGATACTACTTCCTGTTTATCGACTTAGTCAACTTTTATTATTCTTTCTGACCTACATAACTATCGTCATGCTTTTCTCTGCAACTAGAAAAGATACAAACTTGAAATTTTGTCAGAAGTTCTGTATAGTCCTGTCATATTGTGGGATGCATTTAAAGACTTGTGGGGAACTACATTTTTATTTACCAAATTAGTTAGGCTATTAGATGCTTGAAGTTGAGAGCAGGGTATGGCTAGTGAGCATTGGCTCACAGATCCCTTGTTTTTACTTATTTTACTAGTAATTCATATGATTTGCAATGCTCATCAGATATAAAAATTACAAATATTTCATTCAGTTTTAAACTTGAATCTAATCAATCCAAACCTGTATAAGGTACGCATAAATACATTGTAACTATTACAGGCGATGCCTTGGACAATGCAAACAACAGAAAATTCAGCACAAAAGATCGTGATAATGATTTATCATCCAGTAATTGTGCAATGGACAGACATGCGGCCTGGTGGTATAACCGATGTGATTACGCTAACTTGAATGGTCTGTACAATGATAAATCAGGAAGCGGACCTTATTGGTGGAAATGGCACTCAAGCACCACTCCTCTTAAAACAGCTATTATGATGATAAGGCGAAAATAAAATTATTTTACTTTCTTAACTACTTGGTTGATTATTCACCTATATTGTTACCTTTCAAAGATTTCAGAAATAATAAACAAAGTAATGTTGCATGCCGGACATATGAGAGTCAAGTAAATAAATAAAATAAAAAATTTGAATTGAAGTGGATGACGATGGAAAAACAAAAAATTTACCAATCAAAAGGGCTAAAATCCAGAACGTTTTTTTTAAAAATGAAAACAACTGTAAAAGAGTTCAAAGGTTTGCAGCCTAATCTCTTTTTAGTGGCAATAAAAAGACATGAAGATAAAAAGGTATTGTGACAGGACAGCCTACCTGCATTGTAGTAGGTAGCCGGCAAATTGACTGAGCTAACAGATCGATTCTTTAACTCACTCGGTTATGCGACTGGCTGGAGTGCTAGAGATCCCGGGTTCGATCGCGGAGATGACATTAGTCAATTTTTAAAGGAGATTCATGCTCATGCTCTCCAGTTTCATTTGGCGCCCAGCTAAAAAACGGAGACAGAGCTAACCTTCGTTTGTGTGTTTAGAGTAATATATAGCAAATATGATGACTCTCGAGGTGGGGGAAGTATGACAGGATAGTCTACCTGCATTGTAGTAGGTAGAAGATTTAAATAGCCATCAAGTCGACTGAGCTGACGGATCGGTTCTTTAGCTCACTCGGTTAGGAGGCTGGTTGGAGTGCAAGATTTCCCGGGTTCGATTTCGGAGATGATATTAGTCAATTCTGTAAGGAGATTCATGCTCTCCGGTTACAGTATTGTTCTTGTCTTTCAATTGACTCAGTGCATGTAATGTGGTTCATTGTGTGTTGTGATTGTCTTCTATTGCTCCTTTTGTTGGTTTACGGATAACAGCGAATGTAAAACGCTTTGCCAGCTGATTTGATGTTTGTTGATGGTCTTGCATTCACGAGTTAGAAAATACATTGATGTTACTTTGTTACCCTCAAACCGGTGCTAAGGGCCGTCTTAATCTAATGAGTGAAAAAATTCAGAGGTAACTGTAAATGTTAGTATCTGTATATGGCTATTTCGACAACCTATGTCTCTACTCTTCATTGTTGAAGGCCTCAAGAACCTCAAGATGAAGATCTTTTTCATTTTTTGGCTTTACCATGTCTTTGTAGAGAATTTTTCACATGTATATTTACACCTTCCCCTTTCATTGATTATTAAAAGTCCATTTATTCTCGAAACAAAAATGAGTAAATTTTTCTTGAACTTATCTGAATAGTTCTATCATTTTCAAAATGTCTATGGGTCGATTTAATTATATGTTCTTAGTTAATAGAAAACAACATAAACAATGTACTATCTATATTTCAAGTTATTTATGTTTATATACTAGTATTTGTTTTTGGTAGCTTTTTCCTTAAAGGTATGTTCAAACTCACTTCTCTGTTTCTTCCGTTATTTTCCGTGAAAGACAGCCCATAGAAGACAGGGTCGCGTGGAGCTGTCTTACACGGGTATACGTCCGATCCAACGTTGCGATTTGTTCGACGTCACAGAAGGTAACTCAACAAAAAATGGCAAGTTTTGCTTTCCTTCGGTTTGATCGTTGTACTTTATGGAAGAAAAAGCTTCTTATATTCGACCAAAATTAAAGATCGGGATACCTTTTCACTTGTGTGAGAAAGTTTTTGTCTTTTACAGTCGTTTCAGTCGGAAAAAGATAAAATTTCTCACACTCGTGTAAGATATCTTGAATAAGGTCTCGTATAAGAAACTAGTATTCTTTTATTATTATTTCCTGAAATTTCTTGTATATTTTCAGTCTTTGCAATTGCTTTTTTAGTTTTTAATTTTTCGAAAAACTTTTAACAAAATTGATTGTTTCTGTTTCTTATGTGTATTTTGGTTAAATAAGAAGTATATCCGTCATCCTCTTCTAAGTTGATTCTGTGGAAAAATTTTCGTTTCGTGTGTCTTTTCAATGTTATTTAAAGTTCCTATATTGTTTTTTGCCTCCACCACAAGAGGGAGGGGGCATTGTTTGCTGAAATGAGCATACTGTCATCTAAATTGATGTCACATAGATGATTGGTTAAGATTGAATATCTGTTACATCTTTCAGAGGTTCAATTGCATGAATGTCTAGTCTCGGAAGTGGTTTTTTAGCCTCGTAGACTAAGCTTTCAAAATAAAAATTCATCTTCCTTGACATTTATTCATCCTAGATATTACGTATGGTAGAACTCTTTTCGTTCAGTGCCTGTTCAACTTTTGGAAATGTACTGGATTTGTTTTGTAGGCTACTTTATCATTAATCGTAATAAAAAGTTTTTTTTTAATTCACGATTTTACATTTCTGTCGTGAATTTTATTCGTTCATTTCAAAAGTTATGTCCAAAACAATCTATAGCAATGAAAAGCCGCATTCTTTTCTGCTTTCTTCTTTTTTTGCATTCTCCATATTCATTTAAAGTTTTTTTTGGAATTTGTTATCTGTTGTTATAATAATTTCAATTTTTCTCTTAGTACCTTCTAAATATAAACTTACTATGAGGTATGAGTGTTTGCGCATTGTTGAAGGCCTCATTGTGACTTCAAGATGAAGAACAACAATGAAAGCGTTGTTCCATTTGCTTAATCTTGCCATGTATTAATAGGGATTTTGTCCCATGTATATTTACTCCATATCCCTTTATTTGTTCATTAATGATAATTTTTTGTTAAGTTTGTGAGGAATTGATCAACTTAGTAAGCAAGCATTCGATATATTTCTTTATCAATTGTACATTAAAATTTACCATATGACTTATCAAATATATATAGAATTTAACGTGAACACGTGCTACAAGTTTAGTGAATCCAATAATGTCAACCCTTATATTGTATACCATCATTTGTGTTTTTTCAATTATAATAACCTCAACTGAACCAACTGTTTCCAACGACATTTTTCTGGGCTATCCTCGATGCATATACTAATTTTGGATTTATTGTAGCTTTCTTCTCGTTTCTCGTTTGTTACAAACTATTGGAAAAATGGAATAAAAAAGATAACAGGAAACACCTACAATGGCCGAAAAACATAGCCACATGCCAAAAAGTAAATAGGAACTGCACAGGAAAAAAACCCACAATAAAAATACAAAAGACAAACATAAACAACGATAGGAATTCGGGACAGCCGGACTTGGTACCGGCACTAGCAAAAGCCAACGGTAGGGTTAAACCGGTTTATGGGTACCCAAACCTCCCCTTTCTCTGTCCCGTTTCCCTATAGTATAATAAACACATGAATAAAACCCATACAGGTAGACTACTAACTCCATGACCACAATCTAGAAAAGAAAAATGGGGGAACAAAACGTAATTTTGAAAGATGGGTCAAGGAGTGCTTGCTGCTAAACTAGTCTGCTGATAAAACACTGTCGCACTACGGAAGGAAAATCAAATTCAAAACTCCCAATGGGTTTGGAAAAGAATCATCATGTATTTCAGTAGACATCGGCAGTATCAGTGAGAGACCAGTATGTGTGTAAAATCCTCAGGTCACTGGATCCAAAAGCTAATTTAACGGACACGTGCAGAATATCCTGCATTATTTCTAAAATTCTATCAGCCTTGATGTATGAACAGTTATGCTTGAATTTTCAATTTACTACACAAAACATCATCATTTTACTCCCTTTTCCTGTTCTTCTCTTTTCAAGAAGTTATTTGCTTCTCTTCATAATTCAGAATTCGAACTATATTTTTTTTGCTATTATGATTAATTTAGCTCTTTTTCGGAGACTGCTACTGCAAATTTTATGTAATTATATGTATAACAGAATTTAGGCTAGCTCTAATTATGTTTGATGCTCGAGAAAACAATGTGACCCGCTAGTGTGTCAAGCTGACCACTGTTTTCACATGCAGCAGCTATAAAGGTATTTACAGAAGTTGACACATTCTTATGTATAATTATAAAATTCTTTTTCCCTTATTCTGTTTCAATCATTGCCGTGTTACTGATATTTGGAGACACTAAAATTCAAATATAAATGAAAAGAGTATATCGCGTCATCCAGAAGATTCAAGTCAGCTCTTTTTTATCTAAATATTCTTTGCCCTAAGTTTGCAAATATTATTAACAGAGTGCATCCGTCAATCTTCAAGGTGTTTGTGACGTAAAATGAGCCCATCTGTCGACAATACTACGGTCGTTTTACCTATTTCTGCAAACTGAAATTATTGGATGTTTGACTCTATCGAAGCACGTCGCAAAAGAATGACCGAGAGGGAAAAACATGTGCTAATAACAGTTTATGTTCCATTAATATCTCGAGGATCGAGTTGTCTTTCCTAGATAAGAAAAGATCCCATGTTGCCTTTCGTTTATCATAACTTTGAAGCGATTTGGTAAAATTTTCAAAAGTTGAATTTACTGCGCGACAGTCTCTGATATTAGAAGGACGTATCGCAATTTTTCTTTAGGTCAGATTAATAATGATAATATGAGTTCATATAATAAAGGAATATTGTTTATTTTTTATTGGTTGTTCATTGTAGCCCGTTTTTGACAGTTAATACCTAAAAAAATGGTTTTATCTGAACTGTTGTAAACCTGGTTATATGTGAGTAGACTCTATAACTTTATAAGTAGAATGTAAAAGTAATACAAAACGTTTAATTTTCAACTTACAATTCATTCGACGGCTAGAAGAATTTAGCAACTACCTTTTTTCCAGTATGAATAGATCAAATGGCGATGTAGTCTACGTGACTATTCTGTTTGGATTAAACACTCGAAATTTTTGTTGCAAATCAGATCAAATTACTTAACGAGTACCTGCGCATGCAAGTTCAATCTTAAAACATTCATTTCCATATTTCATTTGTTCACTGACAATTTTCTTCAAAAAATGCCATCCTTAAAAAATATATAAGCAAAATAAAAAAAAATGTCATTTACAAAATTCACCAAAAATAGATAAATTCGACAGATATAATTTCAGGACCATCTCTTAATTATTATTTTTTACGAAAGGATATAGAGTAAATGCACATGAGACCATAACACATATGTTAACTCCAACTGCAATGATTTTAAGGAGCTGTGTGGCCATTTCGGAAATTAATTCCTCATCAGCAGCACTAGAAACCAAACAAAGGAATTCCATAATTTCAAAAAATGTTTAAAATGCATAAAACCAAACGATATCCGAATAATCAGTAATATCAAATATAAATAGCTAAGGACAAAACTACGATGGAGGGAGTTAATCCTTCGGTTTTAGAATTTACATAAATTTAGATAATAGTAATTGATTAAAGTGTACACATGAGGTATTATCTCATGTACAAGTACACCATATCTAAGAAAAATATAGAGCATACATCTCTACCACGGGAATTGTTTTACCAACTCCACACTGCAATATGTCTTCTTATTTAAAAATGTTAAAAGAGACTAATATTGAAATCTACAATAGTTGACAATTAACAAATTAAAAAAAAACAGGATAACAGCAAACACCTACAATGGCCAGGAACTTCAATCACATGCCACAATTTACAAGCAAACTGCACCAGAAAAACAATAATGAAAACAAGAGACAAACATAAATAACGATAGGAAATCGGGATAGCCGGATTTGGTACCGGCACTAGCAAAAGCCAGTGGTAGGATTTAACCGGTTTATGGGTACCCAAACCTCCCCTTTCTCTATCCCGTTTCCCTATAGTATCATAAACATGCGAATAAAACCCAATACAGGTAGACTACTAACTCAATGACCACTATCTTGGAACAGAAAAAGTATATGACAAAACGTCATTTTGAAAGAAGGGTCATAGAGTGCTCGCCGCTAAACTGCCGGCTAGCTCAAGGAATCTAGTCAGCTGGTAAAACACTGTCGCACTGCGGAAAAAAAATCAACTCCCCGAAGGGTTTGGTAAAGAGTCTTCATGTATTTCAGTAGACATCAGCAGTATCAGTGAGAGGCCAGTATATATGTAAAGCCTTCAGGTCACTGGAATCCAAAGCCAATTTAACGGATTTGTTCAGAATATCTTGTCGATATCCACTATTACGTAAAGAATGTAAGTTACGTCCCAGTTTTTCTGGATTATTTATCAGTTTTTCACATTTTTTAACAACATTTCCATAAAATCGAGGATGAGAAATGCCCTTTGTAATTAGCTGTTTGCGAGTCACGTCATATCTAGATATCAAATGTTCATATCTTCTGTAAAACTTCTTAAAAGTATTTAATAATTTATGAAACATATGACAAAATCTTACCGTTTTGCTCATTTGCATATATCATTTTTAGACAAAATGGCGTCAAAATATCAAATACATTGTGAAAAGAAATGAAACATTTTCATGAAGGGCGCGGACGTTTTATAAAAATGTCAGTTTAACATGAATAAAATGTACAGTTTACGTTTCCATCCTTTACCACACATTCATATGAATAAAATATTTTAAAAATTCAAGGTTCCCAGAAGGAAATAATATTTGAAGCGAATTGCGTTGTATTGTCTTTGTCAAGATATTGCAAGATGTCGATTTTCTGTGATTTGAAATTGAAATTGTCAAGTAATCTCAAGATGTAAACAACTTGTCATGAAAGAATATGCAAGTGTTTAACAATAACAATTCAGTGATATACCTACTTACATCAACAGAAATGACATAAAGGTTCCTACGAATGTTAAAAAATGCTTGTTTTTGATGAGGACCTTATGAAACTGTCCCAATTTTGTCAACATTTACACAGATTTCACATTTATTTCATGAAATTCGCGCCGGAAACTTTATTTGTGCAGGTAAAATTAGAGTCGAATACGGTGAAAAAGATAATATTATCCGTATAACGCTGGTAATTGAAAAAGTGGATTCAGGCACTTCTCCATGGTCACGTGGTATAACTGCCTATGAATATTCATAAATTTGCATAAAAAAGTAACCCTCATTTTGCCATATGATCTGTAACCTTGTTGTAAAAGTTTGGATGTGAGAGTAAGGTTACGCTCATTATTGCAACGGTCAAGCGAGTGACAAAAGTTTCAATTCAAAGAGATTTAATTTCACACCCCAAGCCGACGCTCGCAAGTACTGACCGCAGGTATAGAAGCATTGTTGATAATTGATTGACATCGATGTATGTAAATCAATTGATTGAAAGCGCTACCCGGAGAAGATTTTAAATTTGATTGGATAGTTTAATTATTATGTAACCAATCAAATGTAAAATCTTATCAAGACGCTACTGTCAATCAGTTATTCTGCATGCACGATCTATGTTGTCTCCTGTCAACAAATTAACAATGTGTAAAATGTTTTTCTTTCTCCGCAGGCAGTCTTTCGGAGCGTCGGCTTGGGGTGTAAAATTACATCTATTCAAAATGAAACTTTTGCCACTTGCTTGACCGTTGCAATAAAATCAAGGATGGAACAAATGCGAGCGAATCGTACAAGTTGAGATATATACACCCCGTAGGATGGAGCTAGGGGAACGTCATTTAAAGAAAGAAAAACTTAAAAATATGGGACCAAATTTTCGACAGATAAGTCTTCCTCAAGATCATGAAGAACAAAGACGCGCTCCAAGTGTGCTTAAAATACATGTTTGACGTTTGTCGGCACACGTCAACTGTAAACCGTAAATCACCTCTGTTTTTAATGTAACATATAACCAAGGTCCGAAATGTTTTTGTCATGAAATGCCTTATTACTTATGGCATTGTTCATCCTTGTTTTTACAGAAATGTTGTTAAAAAATAGCAGAAACTGAACAAAAAATCCAGAAAAACTGTGACATTACCTTCATTCTTTAAGTAACAGGGATGTCGGCAGGATAGTTAGCGTGAATCCCTTAAATAAGCATGAAGATGCATTAGCCTGAAAATGATACCTTCACCGATACTATCGATTTCTACCAAAATATATGATGACTCCTTACCAAACCCTTCAAGAAATTTTGGGCTGATTTTTCTTAAATAGTGCGACAATGTTTTACAGAGAAGAGAAGGTTCTTTGAGCTATCCGGCAATTTAGTGGAAAGTACTTCTTGACCCATTTTTCCAAATTACCCTTTGTCTCTTCTTTTTCCTTCGTGTGGTGTTCTTGTAATTAGTGGGTTTTATTTGTGGGATTATTATGAAACAGAGAAAGAGGAGGTCTGGGTGACACAAACCGGTTTAACCTTGCGGATAGTGCACTTTCCCAAGTTGATGAGAGATGTATGCTTTTTATACATTACAATTATGGTGTACTTGTTATTGAGAGTATTTCTCATATGGATACACTATCATTCTTTCAAATTTTGACATTTTTATCTTTTGTATTTTCAAATTGTTATTGTTGTGCTCACATCTCATGATTTTGTTTGAAAACCAATTTTGTTTAAAACTTGCAATATTTAGATTTAATAATTTTTTTTAAACTAAGGAGTATCTCCCCCCTCGCATAGCTCTGTCCAGTGCTGATTGTGGCTTAACTGTTTAGATCCTATTGGTTATTTGTTCTCTACGGATTTCCAAATGTTTTGATTTGATCTGCATTGAATAGACATAAGTTGTCAAAATGCACATATGCAGAGACTAAATTAACAGTAACTTCGGTATTTTGTTATTTATTATGCCAAGTTTTCTTACTTTTGACTTGATTAGTGGATTTTGGTTGTTAAAGCGTTATTATTGTCTTCTGTTTGTCTTTTTATCGGTCAACGGATGACGGCGATTATATGAACACTTTGCCAGTTGGTTTTATGTGTGTTGACTATCCTGCATTTGTTGGTAAAGGAACATGGATGTGGCATTGCTTGACATCTAGCAATAAATTACGCTCAAACCGTTGCTAGGGGCCGTCTTGAACTTACTATGAGGTATGAGATTTTGTGCATTTACTCCTTATCCCTTCATTGCTTATTCATATGTTGTTTACATTTGTTTTTGTGTTTTTGTTGTGGAATTCTGTGGATTGTGGTCTGATTTCATTGTGTTTTTTCTGTTGTCTTTTTATTTCATTTGACAGATTTTCCATTGTGATGTCATAAAAGTTCAAAAGTTTTCTAAAAATGTGCAAACTCGATCATGATTCCAGATAAAAAAGGGACGATGACTTGTACCTATTATTGTAGATTTTCAGTATGGTAGGATGGTCTTCAAATATGTCAATTTATTACAAAAATCTGGTAGTTCGAAATAGCAGTGTCTGTCTAATTTAATGTTTCTATTATTGAAAGACTCGAAGGTCACTTTCAATCTCATTTTCAATAAACGTTAAACAAACAAAGAAAGGAATTCATTGATAGAAGTCGAGCAACGCTACATTCATACATTTAACATAAAATTAACTGGCAAAGTGTTCTTACCATAACTATCTATTTGCCCTTCAAAAAGACCAACAGAAAACAATCATAACATATGAAAACAACCCCAGGGCACTCATTGATTCAACAGGACGAAAACTTGGCACAATAAAATCATGAAATGTGGGCAAAATGAACAGATGATCAGAATAATATTTGGAAATTACAAAAAATAAAATGCCTAAAGTTGAAATTATGATAGTGTTTTCATATGAGAGATTCTCTCGAGAACAAGTACACCATAGCTGAAATATATAAGAGAGCATACATCTCTCGTACTGGGAATTTTTTACGGACTCCACACTGCAGGAGAGACAAATACCTCTCTTAAATAAACAATGAACGGATATGGAGTAAATGCACATGAGACAAAGTCTCTACAAATACATGGTATAACCAAGCAATGGAACAACGCTTTTATTGCTGTTCTTCATCTTGAGGCATTAACCCTTATTCCTGATTCTATTCCTAATCTGCACTGATGAGACATAAGTTGTCGAAATGCGCATATGCAGAACCTAAAATTCACAGTAACCTCGGTATTTTGTTATTTCTAACCATTATACTGATACTAGTATGTTAACTTTAAAACAACAACAACAAAAAAAAACAGTCCTTTTCTTAAGCTACCCACGAACTATACTTTTGCAAAAAAAAGTTTAATGAAACAGTCAATGAACAGTAGTTTAACTTAAAGAGAGGATGAATGGTGTAATGGAGCAGCAGTGCAGCTTTCTTGATATCCGGGAAAACATCTTTATCAACGGACGAGTTTCAAAATTACCTTTCACCTTCAGCATACTTTGCCCCTAGTTTGGTGAATGCAATTCCTCGATAGTAATCAAGTTAACATCGTCACTATTTAAGAAAAGACTCTTCAATACTTCATAAATGTTTTGCAAGAAGGGACGCAAAGACTTGGTTTACAATTATCTTAAAATATCAACGGGCGTCAAGTTGGTTCCTTATTCCTTATTCCTTATTCGTTACTTATTCCTTATTTCTTATTTATTCCTTATTCACTTTTTTTTTATTTTCGATATCATGGATATGGCGTTATTATTATTGCGTTAAATATTTATAGAACGCAGAAGTAAATTGAATTTATAAATCCTCTGCATTTCAAGAAAACAAAACAGAAGATGTTAACTGTCATTACCATTGAAAAATTACTCTAAATAGTGTAAGGGTAGAAAACGAATATGTAACGGGCATAAACATGTAAACAAGTTGGATTCACAAGTTATCAGGCGCGGATTCATAGGTGGGCTCACCTGGCGCACGCCCCCCCCCCCAGAAAGGAGGGGAGACAGGTATGAACATGCAAACAGGATTGATTTACACTTATAGCACAGCTCTAGCACTATTCGCAAGAAAAAATGCATTCCCGAGTTGTAATGGGTCGAAAACTAATAAATAGCGAATAAGGAATGAATAAGTAACAGCGTTCCAGGAGAGACTGGAGACGGATATAAACATGCAAACAGGGTGGATTCACAACTAAAAGCACACCTCTACCACTAAATACGAGAAAAAAATGCATTCCCTAGCTGTAACGGGTCGAAAACGAATAAATAGCGAATAAGGAACGAATAAGTAACAGCGTCCCGGGAGAGAGTTGAGACGGATATTTACATGTAAACAGGGTGGATTCACAAATAAAGGCACATCTCTACCACAAAATACCAGAAAAAATGCCATCCCGAGTTGTAACGGGTCGAAAAATAATAAATAGAGAATAAGGAACGAATAAGTAACAGCGTTCCAGGAGAGAGTGGAGACGGATATTTTTCATGTAAACAGAGTTGATTTACAACTAAGAGCACAAGTCTAGCACTAAATACCAGAAAAAAATGCATTTCCGAGTTGTAACGGGTCGAAAGTGAATAAATAGCGAATAAGGAACGAATAAGTAACAGCATTCCAGAAGAGAGTGGAGAAGGATATCAACATGTAAACAGGGTGGATTCAAACCTTCAAGTACAAATCTAGCACTAAATACCAGAAAAAAAGGATTTCCGGGTTGTAACGGGTCGAAAACGAATAAATAGTGAATAAGAAACTTATAAGTAACAGCGTTCCAGGAGAGAGAGGCGAAGAATATAAACATGTAAACAGGGTGGATTCACAACTACAAGTACAATTCTAGCACAAAATACCAGAAAAAATGCATTCCCGACTTGTAACGGGTTGAAAACGAATAAAAAGCGAATGAGGAACGAATAAGTAACAGCGTCCCGGGAGAGAGTGGAGACGGATATTAACATGTAAACAGGATGGATTCACAACTAAAAGCACATCTCTACCACAAAATACCAGAAAAAAACAATGCATTCCCGAGTTGTAACTGTTCGAAAACGAATAAATAGCCAATAAGGAACGAATAAGTAACAGCGTCCCAGGAGAGAGTGGAGACGGATATAAACATGTAAACAGGGTGGATTCATGACTAAAAGCTCATATGTAGCACAAAATACCAGAAAAAATACATTTCCGAGTTGTAACGGGTCGAAAACGAATAAATAGCGAATAAGGAACGAATAAGTAACAGCGTCCCGGGAGAGAGTGGAGACGGATATTTACATGCAAACAGGGCGGATTCACAACTAAAAGCACACCTCTACCACTAAATACCAGAAAAAATGCATTCCCTAGCTGTAACGGGTCGAAAACGAATAAATAGCCAATAAGGAACGAATCAGTAACAGCGTCCCAGGAGAGAGTGGAGACGGATATAAACATGTAAACAGGATGGATTCATGACTAAAAGCTCATATGTAGCACAAAATACCAGAAAAAATGCATTTCCGAGTTGTAACGGGTCGAAAACGAATAAATAGCGAATAAGGAACGAATAACTAACAGCGTCCCGGGAGAGAGTGGAGAAGGATATCAACATGTAAACAGGGTGGATTCAAACCGACAAGTACAACCCTAGCACTAAATACCAGAAAAAAAAGCATTTCCGAGTTCTAACGGGTCGAAAACGAATAAGTAGCGAATAAGGAACGAATAAGTAACAGCGTTCCAGGAGAGAATGGAGACGGATATAAACATGCAAACAGGGTGTATTCAAAACTAAAAGCACAACTCTAGCACTAAATACCAGAAAAAATGCACTTCCGAGTTGTAACGGATCGAAAACGAAGAAGTAGCGAATAAGGAACGAATAAGTAACATCGTTCCAGGAGAGAGTGGCGAACAATATAAACATGTAAACAGGTTGGATTCACAACTACAAGTACAATTCTAGCACAAAATACCAGAAAATATGCATTGCCGAGTTGTAACGGGTCGACAACTAATAAATAGCGAATAAGGAACGAATAAGTAACAGCGTTCCAGGAGAGAGTGGAGAAGGATATAATCATGTAAACAGGCTTGATTCACAATTACAAGTACAACTCTAGCACTTAATACCAGCAATTATGCATTTCCGAGTTGAAACGGGTCGAAAACGAATAAATAGCGAATAAAGAACGAATAAGTAACAGCGGTCCAGGAAAGAGTGGAGGAGGATATAAACATGTAAACAGGACGGATTCACAACTAAAAGCACACCTCTACCACTAAATACCAGAACAAAGAAGTAACAGCGTCCCGGGAGAGAGTGGAGACGGATATTAACATGTAAACAGGGTGGATTCACAACTTCAAGTAGAAATCTAGCACTAAATACCAGAAAAAAATGCATTTCCGAGTTGTAACAGGTCGAAAACGAAAAAGTAGCAAATAAGGAACGAATAAGTAACAGCGTTCCAGGAGAGAGTGGAGAAGGATATAAACATGTAAACAGGGTGGATTCACAACTACAAGTACACATCTAGCACTAAATACCAGAAAAAATGCATTTCCGAGTTGTAACGGGTCGAAAACGAATAAATAGCGAATAAGGAACGAATAAGTAACAGCGTCCCAGGAGAGAGTGGAGACGGATATAACATGTAAACAGGGTGGATTCATGACTAAAAGCTCATATGTAGCACAAAATACATGAAAAAAATGCATTTCCGAGTTGTAACGGGTCGAAAACGAATAAATAGCGAATAAGGAACGAATAAGTAACAGCGTCCCGGGAGAGAGTTGAGACGGATATTTTTCATGTAAACAGAGTTGATTTACAACTAAGAGCACAACTCTAGCACTAAATACCAGAAAAAAAATGCATTTCCGAGTTGTAACGGGTCGAAAACGA
>MJUU01073658.1:59926-78129 GCA_002080025.1 Modiolus philippinarum | reverse complement strand
ACCAGAAAAAAAGCATTTCCGAGTTGTAACGGGTCGAAAACGAATAAATAGCGAATAAGGAACGAATAAGTAACAGCGTCCCGGGAGAGAGTGGAGACGGATATTAACATATAATCAGGGTTGATTCACAACTGAAAGCACATCTCTACCACAAAATACCAGAAAAAAATGCATTCCCGAGTTGTAACGGGTCGAAAAATAAGAAATAGCGAATAAGGAACGAATAAGTAACAGCGTTCCGAAAGAGAGTGGAGAAGGATATAAACATGTAAACAGGCTGGATTCACAACTACAACAATCCTGCACTAAATATCAGAAAAATGCGTTTTCGAGTTGTAATGGGTCGAAAACTAATAAATAGCGAATGAGGAACGAATAAGTAACAGCGTTCCAGGAGAGAGTGGAGAAGGACATAAACATGCAAACAGGGTGGATTCACAACTACAAGTACAACTCTAACACAAAATACCAGTAACAGCGTCTCAGGAGAGAGGGAACATGTGTATGATAATGTCAAGAGGCTAAATTTATATCCAATACAGCTCTAGCACTGTATACAAGAAAAATTGCATTTCCGAGATGTACTTAATATTCTGATAGGCTTTGGTTAAAAGAGCTTAACAGATCCCTTGAGCACCTATGAACCCATTTGGGAGTACCTTTGATAGATTTTACTTAGTAGCTTTATATTTCCTTCTTTTGAGATGAAACCATTCCTATGGCACCTATCATTTGTGTGCTTCTCCTATAATCTCTGCTGATACATTAATTCTTCCTTTCCTGTTGTTTTCTCCCTGTTGATGAATGCTATTGTTCCTTGGAGATTAGTTCATTATTTAGCATTGTTGTATAGGATTTCCCTGTATCTCCTCTATCTTATTTACTAAACCTGCATGATTTCTTTTTTTTATCAAATTAAAGCATTATTTTCTGAAGTATTTTCATATCTGGTGTTTATTATTGGTTATCGAGATGAACGAATAAAATAATACCTCTTTTTGTGCTCATCTTTCGCACTGTATCTCGTGTGTTTTCAAATTGTAAAAATACTTTTGTCAACTACTGTATTTCCAACCCTCCCGTGTTGTTTTTTTTTTCAAAGACAAAGCCATCATTTATATTTATTGTACCAAGTACCAAATATTTTATTTGTTCCTTTATGAAGTATTACCTTCAAAACGTTACTCTTATATGCTTCTATAAGCATATGTTTCTTATTTATCCCCGTATTTCCCTGATCATCATTCACACTGAACTTGCAAATATGCCTTTTTAAATTAAATTCAAGAATAACATTTAACCATTATAGGAGATGCTATCTTAAACTAAAGGTATTGTGGCTCCGTATTTTTTTTCTAGAAATAGCAAAAAATGAAAATTTTAAAGTAAGAGGAGCATATCAACATTATGTCACAAGGACTGTGTTACAAGTTTCATAAAAATCGATTCAGTGTTTCAAGAGTAGCTGATAGGAAAGATATCCCCATTTGCAAATTCCATGTTTTACTACGTGAATCTGTGTTAAAGTTTCATGAAAATGTATTCAGTGGTTCATTGTTTATTTGGATTTCGTTCGGTTCAATGTATTTCAAACTTTTTTTTGTAATTATGCATCCCTTGTGCTGCTAAGTAGAAATTAATTTCTGAAATTGCCAGACACCTCAATAAAATTATTTGAGGTATGGAGTTAATAGTGTGTTATGATCTTGTGTGCATTTACTCCATATCCTTTTCTAAAAAAATTACGGACGAGTAGAGGATAAGAGATGGGTAACAACTTGTAATGTATCAATCAAATAAGATACTGAAATTGGAGTATGTCACATAGACTGTATTAAACTTTCATGAAAATCTATTGGCTAATGGCAATATGGCTAAGTCCTTGTGTTGCTACGGAAAATCCCAAAAATCAATTTCAGTCATATACTGAAATAGGTGCTGCACAACTTCATTTTGGCTCAAACTGTGTTACAGTTTCATGTAAATCTATTCAATAGTTAGGAAGAGTAGCAGATAAGAGGAGGGTACACTCATTTGTATTGAACAGACAGAAAGACAGACGACCTTATCCTTATAAACCCAACTTTTCAAGCGGGAGTATAAGTTATAGTCATTAAACAATCAAGTCGGTATATCAGTGACCTTACTTGACCCGACTGACATGGGAGGTCGGGTGAGCAGGTCACTCCCACCGTGCAGGTCTAATATCATATACCGAAATGCACAGGAAGACCCTTTCACAGGTGTCTTGTTATTGACATCAAAAGTGGGCCAATTTGAATTTAAAAATGAATATACCGAAGTATACATTTTTTTTCATAATTTAATGATAGTCTTGAAATAAAAAAAATATGTATATCCAAAAAGAAGCCTAACTGCCGAAAACTTTAAAATGTAACTTTGAACTTTAAGGTCAAATTAATTCAATCAAAATGACAACATGTTTCGTTTTCTAGACTCTTTTCCAACGATTTATGATTACATGATTACTGGCGCGTTCTAAAGCTGATTACTTGATTTGCAATGTGCTATTTTAAATGATGATTACATTATCACATTTATTTGAATACTAAAGAAAATGCTTAATTACTGAAGAAAATAGTTCATGAGTATGTGATTACCAAACAAAAAAGGTAGTCATTACATGATTTCTTGGAAACCCGCGACAGAGCCTCATTTTCCTTTTACTTGTCATATTGGGACAAAAATACCTTGTAAGTACATCATCAAGTACAATGAACCCTGACCTGTGCAGTATAAAGGAGGTAGTTAATGCACACAAGGACAAAGGAAAAAAGCTCATGTCATGTGTTAAAGAAGTATTATGTATACCCATTTCTATAATATATTTGTGCAAAGTTTACCCTTCTTATATAAGTAAACAATGTAGCTGAAAACAGCATAAAAAGTGAATGTTTTTCTCCATATTTTAGATTTTGTGTCAGTTTCCATGACAATAAAAACCAACAGTAACTATAAGGGTTGTTGCATCCCTTTTTACACCCCATTCAGCAACATTTTGCAATTATTTTGTAGAGATTTGGCCTTCGTTTTCTGTAACATTTAGCAGATTACTATTAAAATTTCTACTGTTACATATTTAAAGGAAAAACATAAAATGAAGAAACCCAAGACATCATTCTTTGCTTCAATCAACACAATTTGAAATTCAATAAGAAACCATAAGAATGAGTATCCTTGCCTTTTATTTCTTTAAAAAAAGTCAGCATTGTCCATATATTTGGCAATTTTAATATGCATATATACTCAACAAAACAACAATAATGCAACCATCATATGAAGACACACAATGGTAATCATTGTTTAAATGAATTACCAACCACAGTTTGTCTTGTTATGTAGAAAGAAAAATACAGTAGCAATGGATAAAATAAAAGGTATCTATTAACTTAAGTTAGATATCGGTAACAACATAATAAACTATATATTTTTGTCCTTTTTTATTTCAAATTTTAAACCAGTGGAAATATGCACGGATGTTCGCCAAATGTAAAGTTGTTACATGTGTTAAAAATTTAAATCATAGTTTCGGCGAACAGGAAGTAAATGAGCGAAATGAGCGACGCACCTGAAAAGGGGATACACGGTACATGTGACCATACTTAAACTGCAGATCACATATCAAATCAAATTGTACGTATAGAAGCTGAGAAATCTTTGACGAAAATTTTGTGTTGCTACATGTGTTAAAATTTCAATTGTATAGTATCGGCTAGCAGGAGGTAAATGTGTGGCGGTCCCGAAAAGAGTACACACAATACAAGTCACCATACTAAAGCTTCAGACCAAATATCAAATAAATTGTACATATAGCAGCTTTGATATCCCTAACAAAAATTTTGTGTGATACATATGTTCAAAATTACAATCATACTACCGGCAAATAGGAAGTAAATGAGCGACGGACCTGAAAATGGGAGACACGGTACAAGTGACCATACTAAAGCTCCAGACAAAATATCAAATCAATTGTACGTATAGAAGCTGAGAAATCTTTCGGACGTACATGACGTACGGACCGACGGACAAGGGTGAAACTTAATTCCCCTGTCGCCTTTCAGCCGAGGCATAAAAAGTTTAGATCTACCATGTTACCATATCATTCGTAATTCAAGATAAATTTTCAGCCATTCTTTATCATTATAAATCTCTGAATAATCTAGTACACTTCAAAATTTGAAAACTATGTCAATTAAAATTGAAATATAGAAAGGAGCCTGAATTTAATAAAGCACTGTCAGTTTTTTTCCTTATGGAATTTAATATGTTAAAACATGTAATAAGCCATTGACAAAGAAACAGAATGTGGCAAAAATTCAACACTTTATTTGAAGTTTGTCACCCCTTCAGTCTCCATTGGCTATTCAGGCTTGTTAGGATCTAGTCCTATACAAGCTCCTGATTTCTAAATAAAAGCAGTAAATTTGAGAAACAAATTGCTTTAAAAGACATCAACAATGAATAAAAGTGTTTTAGACCATTTGAAATAAAACACAATGAAATCCAAGTTTTACACAAGCACTTTAAATACCCAGATCTTCTAAGGGTAACAGAGTCAACCTAAAACAAAAAAGGCATGTTCAATGGAAAAAGAATAAACTAATAAATCGCGTATTGCATATTATTTACTGTAATGGTTGACTACCCATTGTTGCCATGGAAATTTTTTCTTACAAGATAAAATTTCATTCCCTCTTTTAAATTAGCAAACATCGAACTACACAGGTAACAATGCCAACAGTTATCTTCCATGACCCAAACACCAAGGATATCTTGAACAGGTGAAATTCCCCCCCCGCCTCAAAAAAAAAATTCTTCCCTATTTGATTACAGTATCAGCAAACATCTAATTGATGTAGGTAGGTGTCAAACCAAATATTAAAAAAACTTAATTAAAGGCAATACATGTACATCTGTACATTAAAATTTGGCCCAAGAGGCTTATATTGTCCAGAAGAGCAATACAGACTCAGGTAAGTCTCTGATTTGCATTTTACATTACACTACTTTCAGTCTAATCCAATTGCATATTCTAATGAGGGTGAAGTAACAGATGTACATGTATTGCCTTTAATTAAGTTTTTTTTAATATTTGGTTTGACACCTACCTACATCAATTAGATGTTTGCTGATACTTTAAGATTTAAATTGTATTCAATTAGGGAAGAATTTTTTGGGAGGGATTTCATGGATTCCATTAAAATCAATTATTATACCATGGCAAGCCTTTTTTTTTGCTTTTGATGATACACGACACAATTGTAGTACGCTGTGCGTGAAGGAATTCGGTTGCTGTTCAAAAACACAAATACCAATATTTCCATCAAATGCTGGGGTATTGTTTTGCGGCTCACTAGGCTCTGAATGACGATAACACAAACATTGCATTGTTCTCATCTTGTTCTAAAGCTAGAGAATAATTTATGTTCACCATATCTTGGAATACTGGCTAAGTACCCTATCTTGCCATGCAATCATCCACCAAACTTGCTACAGTCAAACTTCCATGGCTCAAACACTCGAGGGACTAAAGAAAAAACAGTTCGAGATAGAGAGGTGTTCGAATGTCGGAGTTGATGTATGCATACATTTGAGTGAAGATACTACAAAAACCGGTTCAAGATATCCTTGGTGTTTGGGTCATGGAAGATTAACTGTTGGCATTTTAAGAAATCCTTGTTACCTGTGTAGTTCAATGTTTGCTAATTTAAAAGAGGGAATGAAATTTTATCTTGTAAGAACAAATTTCCATGGCAACAATGGGTAGTCAACCATTACAGTTAATAATATGCAATACGTGATTTATTAGTTTATCATTTTTCCATTGAACATGCCTTTTTAGCTCACCTGGCTATGCCAGGGTGGGATTTTCCTATCACTTAGCGTCCGCCGTCCGTCGTCCGTCCGTCCGTCCGTCGTAAACTTTTCATTTAAAGATCTTCTCCTCTGAAACCACTGAGCCAATTGGAACCAAACTAAGTCACAATAGTCCTTGGGTGGTCCCCTTTAAAAATTGTATCCGGCATGTCCGTACCTAATACAAGATGGCCGCCAGCGGGGAACATAGTTTTAACATTGGACCCTATGGAAAAGACATTCAAAGATCTTCTTTTCAGAAACTACCGGTCCAATTATAACCAAACTTAAACACAATGGTCCTTAGATGGTCTCTTTCAAAAAAGGTATCCGACAGGTCCGTACCTAATCCAAGATGGCCGCCAGCGGGGAACATAGTTTTAACATTGGACCCTATGGAAAAGACATTCAAAGATCTTCTCTGAAACTACCAGTCCAATTATAACCAAACTTAGATACAATGGTCCTTAGATGGTCTCTTCTAAAAAAGGTATCCGACAAATCCGTACCTAATCCAAGATGGCCACCAGCGGGGAACATAGTTTTAACATTGGACCCTATGGAGAAGCATTCAAAGATTTCCTTATCAGAAACTAACCAAACTTAGACACTGTGGTCCTTAGATGGTCCCTTCCAAAAAGGTATCCCTCTGGTCCATACCTAATCCAAGATGGCCGCCAGCTGGGAACATAGTTTTAACATTGGACCCTATGGAAATTACATTTAAAGATCTTCTTCTCAGAAACTGCCTGTCCAATTATAACCAAACGTAGTCACAATGGTCCTTAGATGGTCCCTTCCAAAAAAGGTATCCGGCAAGTCTGTACCTAATCCAAGATGGCCGCCAGCAGGGAACATAGTTTTAACATTGGACCCTATGGGAAAGACATTCAAAGATCTTCTTCTCAGAAACTACCAGTCCAATTATAAGCAAACTTAGTCACAATGGTCCTTGGATGGTCCTTCCCCAAAAAGGTATCCAGCAGGTCCGTAACTCATCCAAGATGGCCGCCAGCGGGAACAAAGTTTTAACATTGGAGCCTATGGAAAAGACGTTCAAAGATCTTCTCAGAAACTAACAGTCCAATTATGACCTAACTTAGTCACAATGGCTCTTAGATGGTCTGTACCTCATCAAAGATGGCTGCCAGCGGGAACATAGTATTACAATTGGACTCTGTAATATACATTCAAAGATCTTCTTCTCAGAAACTACTGGTCCAATTAGAAAAAAACTAAGCCACAATGGTCTTTAGGAGGTCCCATCCAACAAAATGCATCTGGCAGGTCCAAACTTCATCCAAGATGGCCAACATCTGGAACATAGTTTTTACATTTGCCCTTTTGATTTTAAGGGGAACCTCTGCCCAAATTTTTGAATTTTTATTTGAATTGTGGTCTAAATGTTTCAATTTCAGCATTATGTATTACCTTGATTAAAAGGGGAACCCCTGCCCAAATTTTTTATGAATGTTGTTCTGTTATGGGTTGTAATGGATGGTGGATCTTTCAGTTGCCATGGAAACCAAACAAGAATACTGTAATTTAAAAAAAAGTATTCTGCAAAATTTTATCTGTTTTGTTTTTCCTTTTGGAAATGCCTTTTATGTATGTCAGCCATGGTCCAGGTGAGCGATACAAGCTCTTGAGAGCCTCTTGTTTGTTTAAGGTTGACTCTGTTACCCTTAGAAGAAATTTAAGACAGGATCTTGGTATTTAAAGTGCTTGTGGAAAACTTGGATTTCATTGTGTTTTCTAAAACACTTTTATTCATTGTTGATGTCTTTTAAAGCAATTTGTTTCTCAAATTTACTGCTTTTATTTAGAAATCAGGAGCTTGTATAGGACTAGATCCTAACAAGTCTGAATAGCCAATGGAGACTGAAGGGGTGACAAACTTCAAATCAAAAGTGTTGAATTTTTGCCTTATTCTGTTTCTCTGTCATTGGCTTATTACATGTTTTAACATATTAAATTCTTTAAGGAAAAAACTGACAGTGTTTTATTGAATTCAGGCTCCTTTCTATATTTCAATTTTAAGTGACATAGTTTTCAAATTTGGAAGTGTACTAGATTATTAAGAGATTTATAATAATAAAGAATGGCTGAAAATTTATCTTGAATTACGAATGATGTGGTAACATGGTAGATCTAAACATTTTATGCCTCGGCTGAAAGGCGATGGGGGCATTAAGTTTCACCCTTGTCCGTCAGTCCGTACGTCATGTACGTACGTCCGAAAGATTTCTCAGCTTCTATACGTACAATTGATTTGATATTTTGTCTGGAGCTTTAGTATGGTCACTTGTACCGTGTCTCCCATTTTCAGGTCCGTCGCTCATTTACTTCCTATTTGCCGGTAGTATGATTGTAATTTTGACCACATGTATCGCACAAATTTTTTGTTCGAGATATCTAAGCTGCTATATGTACAATTTATTTGATTTTTGGTCTGAAGCTTTAGTATGGTAACTTGTATTGTGTGTACTCTTTTCGGGACCGCCACACATTTACCTCCTGCTAGCCGATACTATACAATTGAAATTTTGAATACATGTAGCAACACAAAATTTTCGTCAAAGATTTCTCAGCTTCTATACGTACAATTGATTTGATATGTGATCTGCAGTTTTAATATGGTCACATGTACCGTGTATCCCCTTTTCAGGTGCGTCGCTCATTGCGCTCATTTACTTCCTGTTCGCCGAAACTATGATTTAAATTTTTAACACATGTAACAACTTTACATTTGGCGAACATCCATGCATATTTCCACTGGTTTAAATTTTGAAATAAAAAAGTACAAAAATAGATAGTTTATTATGTTGTTACAGATATCAAACGTATGTTAATAGATACCTTTTATTTTATCCATTCCTACTGTATTTTTGTTTCTACATAACAAGACAAACTGTGGTTGGTAATTCATTTAAACAAAGATTACAATTGTGTGTCTTCATATGATGGTTGCATTATTGTTGTTTTGTTGAGTATATATGCTTATTAAAATTGCCAAATATATGGACAATGCTGACTTTTTTAAAGAAATAAAAGGCAAGGATACTAATTCTTATGGTTTCCTATTGAATTTCAAATGTGTTGATTGAAGCAAAGAATGATGGCTTGGGTTTCTTGATTTTATGTTTTCCCTTTAAATATGTAACCGTAGAAATTTTATCAATAATCGGCTAAATGTTACAGAAAACGAAGGCCAAATCTCTACAAAATAATTGCAAAATCTTGCTGAATGGGGTGTAAAAAGGGATGCAACAACCCTTATAGTTACTGTTGGTTTTTATTGTCATGGAAACTGACACAAAATCTAAAATATGGAGAAAAACATTCACTTTTTATGCTGTTTTCAGCTACATTGTTTACCTGTATAAGAAGGGTAAGCTTTGCACAAATATATTATAGAAATGGGTATACATTAGACTGTTTTAACACATGACATGAACCTTTTTCCTTTGTCCTTGCTGTGCGTATAAATCATTTAATTTACACCCGGAGTGTGCATTAACTACCTCACTTATACTGCACAGGTCAGGGTTCATTGTACTTGATGATGTACTTACAAGGTATTTTTGTCCCAATATGACAAGTAAAAGGAAAATGAGACTCTTTCGCGGGTTTCCTAGAAATCATGTAATGACTACTTTTTTTGTTTGGTAATCACATAGTCAAGAACTATTTTCTTCAGTAATTAAGCATTTTCTTTAGTATTCAAATAAATGTGATAATGTAATCATCATTTAAAATAGCAGTTTGCAAATCAAATAATCAGCTTTAGAACGCGCCAGTAATCATGTAATCATGAATCGTTGGAGAAGAGTCTCGAAAACGAAACATGTTGTCATTTTGATTAAATTAATTTGACCTTAAAGTTCGAAGTTACATTTTAAAGTTTTCGGCAGTTAGGCTTCTTTTTGGATATATATATTTTTTTTATTTCAAGACTATCATTAAGTTATGAAAAAAAATATATACTTCGGTATATTCATTTTTAAATTCAAATTGGCCCACTTTTGACGTCAATAACAAGACACCTGTGAAAGGGTCTTCCTGTGCATTTCGGTATATGATATTCAACCTGCACAATGGGAGTGACCTGCTCACCCGTCCTCCAATGTCAGTCGGGTCAAGTAAGGTCACTGATATACCGACTTAATTGTTTAATGACTATAACTTATACTCCCGCTTGAAAAGTTGTGTATATAGCGATAAGGTCGTCTGTCTTTCTGTCTGTTCGATACAAATGAGTGTACCCTCCTCTTATCTGCTACTCTTCCTAACCATTGAATAGATTTACATGAAACTGTAACACAGTTTGAGCCAAAATGAAGTTGTGCGGCACCTATTTCAGTATTTGACTTAAATTGATTTTTGGGATTTTCCGTAGCAACACAAGGACTTAGCCATATTGGTATTAGCCAATAGATTTTCATGAAAGTTTAATACAGTCTTTGTGACATACTCCAATTTCAGTATCTTATTTGATTGATACATTACAAGTTGATACCCATCTCTTATCCTATACTCGTCCGTAATTTTTTTAGAAAAGGATATGGAGTAAATGCATACTAGACCATAACACACTATTAACTCCATACCTCAAATAATTTTATTGAGGTGTCTGGCAATTTCAGAAATTAATTTCTACTTAGCAGCACTAGGGATGCATAATTACAAAAAAAAGTTTGAAATACATTGAACCAAACGAAATCCAAATAAACAATGAACCACTAAATAGATTTTCATGAAACTTTAACACAGATTCACGTAGTAAAACATGGACTTTGCAAATGGGGATATCTTTCCTCTCAGCTACTCTTGAAACACTGAATCGATTTTTATGAAACTTTTAACACAATGTTGATATGCTCCTCTTACTTTAAAATTTTCATTTTTTGCTGTTTCTAGAAAAAAAAATATGGAGTGGAGGTATCCTTCTGTGACCCGCTAGGCCACAATACCTTTAGTTTAAGATAGCATCTCCTATAATGGTTAAATGTTATTCTTGAATTTAATTTAAAAAGGCATTTTTGCAAGTTCAGTGTGAATGATGATCAGGGAAATACGGGGATAAATAAGAAACATTTGCCTATAGAAGCATATAAGAGTAACGTTTTGAAGGTAATACTTCATAAAGGAACAAATAAAATATTAAGTACTTGGTACAATAAATATAAATGATGGCTTTGTCTTTGAAAAAATAAACAACACGGGAGGGTTGGAAATACAGTAGTTGACAAAAGTATTATTACAAGTTGAAAACACACGAGATACAGTGCGAAAGATGAGCACAAAAAGAGGTATTATTTTATTCGTTCACCTCGATAACCAATAATAAACACCAGATATGAAAATACTTCAGAAAATAATGCTTTAATCTGATAAATAAAAAACCGAAAAGAAATCATGCAGGTTAAGTAAATAAGATAGAGGATATACAGGGAAATCCTATACAACAATGCTAAATAATAAACTAATCGCCAAGGAACAATAGCATTCATCAACAGGGAGCAAACAACAGGAAAGGAAGAATTAATGTATTAGCAGAGATTATAGGAGAAGCACACAAAAGATAAAGTGCCATAGGAATGGTTTCATCTCAAAAGAAGGAAATAAAGCTACTAAGTAAAATCTATTAAAGGTACTCCCAAATAGGTTCATAAGTGCTGAAGGGATCGGTTAAGCTCTTTTAACCAAAGCCTATCAGAATAAGTAGATCTCGGAAATGCAATTTTTCTTGTATACAGTGCTAGAGCTGTTTTGGAAATATATTTAGCCTGTTGACATTATCATACACATCTCCACTCTCTCCTGAGACGCTGTTACTAATTCGTTTCTTATTCGATTTTTATTCGTTTTTTCTAGTATTTTGTGCTAGAGTTGTCCTTGTAGTTGTGAATCCGTCCTGTTTGCATGTTAATATCCTTCTCCACTCTCTTCTTGAACGCTGTTACTTATTCGTTCCTCATTCGCTATTTATTCGCTTTCGACCGGTTACAACTCGAAAACGCATTTTTTCTCATATTTAGTGAAGGAGTTGTACTTGTGAATCCAACCTGTTTACATGTTTATATCCTTCTCCACTCTCTCCCGGAACGCTGTTACTTATTCGTACCTTATTCGCTATTTATTCGTTTTCGACCCGTTACAGCTAGGGAACACATTTTTTCTGGTATTTAGTGCTAGAGTTGTACTTGTAGTTGTGAATCCACCCTGTTTACATGTTTATATCCTTCCCCACTCTCTCCTGGAACGCTGTTACTTATTCGTTCCTTATTCGCTACTTCTACAACTCAGAAATGCATGTTCTTCTGGTATTTAGTGCTAGAATTGCACTTGAAGTTTTGAATCCACCCTGTTTACATGTTTATATCTTTCTCCACTCTCTCCTGGAACGCTGTTACTTATTCGTTCCTTATTCGCTTTTTATTAGTTTTCGACCCGTTACAACTCGGCAATGCATATTTTCTGGTATTTTGTGCTAGAATTGTACTTGTAGTTGTGAATCCAGCCTGTTTACATGTTAATATTGTTCGCCACTCTCTCCTGGAACGCTGTTACTTATTCGTTCCTTATTCGCTACTTTTTCGTTTTCGATCCGTTACAACTCGGAAATGCATTTTTCTGGTATTTAGTGCTAGAGTTGTGCTTTTAGTTGTGAATACACCCTGTTTGCATGTTTATATCCGTTTCCACTCTCTCCTGGAATGCTGTTACTTATTCGTTTCTTATTCGCTATTTATTATTTTTCGACCCGTTACAACTCAGGAATGCATTTTTTCTGGTATTTTGTGGTAGAGATGTGCTTTAAGTTGTGAATCCACCCTGTTTACATATTAATATCCGTCTCCACTCTCTCCCGGTACGCTGTTACTTATTCGTTCCTTATTTGCTATTTATTCGTTTTCGACCCGTATCAACTCGGAAATGCATTTTTTCTGGTATTTTGTGCTACATATGAGCTTTTAGTCATGAATCCACCCTGTTTACATGTTTATATCCGTCTCCACTCTCTCCTGGGACGCTGTTACTTATTCGTTCCTTATTGGCTATTTATTCGTTTTCGACCCGTTACAGCTAGGGAATGCATTTTTTTCTGGTATTTATTGGTAGAGGTGTGCTTTTAGTTGCGAATCCGCCCTGTTTGCATGTTTATATCCGTCTCCACTCTCTCCTGGAACGCTGTTAATTTTTCGTTCCTTATTCGCTATTTATTCGTTTTCGACCCGTTACAACTCGGAAATGCATTTTTTTCTGGTATTTTGTGTTACATATGAGCTTTTAGTCATGAATCCACCCTGTTTGCATGTTAATATCCTTCTCCACTCTCTTCTGGAACGCTGTTACTTATTCGTTCCTCATTCGCTATTTATTCGCGTTCGACCGTTTACAACTCGAAAACGCATTTTTTTCTCATATTTAGTGAAGGAGTTGTACTAGTAGTTGTGAATCCAGCCTGTTTACATGTTTATATCCTTCTCCACTCTCTCCCGGAACGCTGTTACTTATTCGTACCTTATTCGCTATTTATTCTACTTGTAGTTGTGAATCCACTCTGTTTACATTCGCTATTTATTCGCGTTCGACCGCTTACAACTCGAAAACGCATTTTGTTCTCATATTTAGTGAAGGAGTTGTACTTGTAGTTGTGAATCCAGCCTGTTTATATGTTTATATCCTTCTCCACTCTCTCCTGGAACGCTGTTACTTATTCGTTCCTTATTCGCTACTTCTACAACTCAGAAATGCATGTTCTTCTGGTATTTAGTGCTAGAATTGTACTTGAAGTTGTGAAGTTGTGAATCCACCCTGTTTACATGTTTATATCCTTCTCCACTCTCTCCTGGAACGCTGTTACTTATTCGTTCCTTATTCGCTTTTTATTAGTTTTCGACCCGTTACAACTCGGCAGTGAATATTTTCTGGTATTTTGTGCTGGAATTGTACTTGTAGTTGTGAATCCAGCCTGGTTACATGTTTATATTGTTCGCCACTCTCTCCTGGAACGCTGTTACTTATTCATTCCTTATTCGCTACTTTTTCGTTTTTGATCCGTTACAACTCCGAAATGCATTTTTTCTGGTATTTTGTGGTAGAGATGTGCTTTTAGTTGTGAATCCACCCTGTTTACATATTAATATCCGTCTCCACTCTCTCCCGGGACGCTGTTACTTATTCGTTCCTTATTCGCTATTTATTCGTTTTCGACCCGTTACAACTCGGAAATGCATTTTTTCTGGTATTTTGTGCTATATATGAGCTTTTAGTCATGAATCAACCCTGTTTACATGTTTATTTCCGTCTCCACTCTCTCCTGTAACGCTGTTACTTATTCGTTCCTTATTCGCTAATTCTTCGTTTTCGACCCATTACAACTCGGGAATGCATTTTTTCTGGTATTTAGTGGTAGAGGTGTGCTTTAAGTTGTGAATCCGCCCTGTTTGCATGTTTATATCCGTCTCCACTCTCTCCTGTAACGCTGTTACTTATTCGTTCCTTATTCGCTAATTCTTCGTTTTCGCCCCGTTACAACTCGGGAATACATTTTTTCTGGTATTTTGTGGTAGAGATGTGCTTTTAGTTGTGAATCCACCCTGTTTACATGTGAATATCCGTCTCCACTCTCTACTGTAACGCTGTAACTTATTCGTTGCTTATTCGCTAATTCTTCGTTTTCGACCCATTACAACTCGGGAATGCATTTTTTCTGGTATTTTGTGCTACATATGAGCTTTTAGTCATGAATCCACCCTGTTTACATGTTTATATCCGTCTCCACTCTCTCCTGGGACACTGTTACTTATTCGTTCCTTATTGGCTATTTATTCGTTTTCGACCCGTTACACCTAGGGAATGCATTTTTTTCTGGTATTTATTGGTAGAGGTGTGCTTTTAGTTGCGAATCCGCCCTGTTTGCATGTTTACATCCGTCTCCACTCTCTCCTGGAACGCTGTTACTTTTTCGTTCCTTATTCGCTATTTATTCGTTTTCGACGCGTTACAACTCGGAAATGCATTTTTTTCTGGTATTTTGTGCTACATATGAGCTTTTAGTCATGAATCCACCCTGTTTGCATGTTAATATCCTTCTCCACTCTCTTCTGGAACGCTGTTACTTATTCGTTCCTCATTCGCTATTTATTCGCGTTCGACCGTTTACAACTCGAAAACGCATTTTTTTCTCATATTTAGTGAAGGAGTTGTACTTGTAGTTGTGAATCCAGCCTATTTACATGTTTATATCCTTCTCCACTCTCTTCCGGAACGCTGTTACTTATTCGTACCTTATTCGCTATTTATTCTACTTGTAGTTGTGAATCCACCCTGTTTACATTCGCTATTTATTCGCGTTCGACCGCTTACAACTCGAAAACGGATTTTTTTCTCATATTTAGTGAAGGAGTTGTACTTGTAGTTGTGAATCCAGCCTGATTATATGTTTATATCCTTCTCCACTCTCTCCTGGAACGCTGTTACTTATTCGTTCCTTATTCGCTACTTCTACAACTCAGAAATGCATGTTCTTCTGGTATTTAGTGATAGAATTGTACTTGAAGTTGTGAAGTTGTGAATCCACCCTGTTTACATGTTTATATCCTTCTCCACTCTCTCCTGGAACGCTCTTACTTATTCGTTCCTTATTCGCTATTTATTAGTTTTCGACCCGTTACAACTCGGCAATGAATATTTTCTGGTATTTTGTGCTGGAATTGTACTTGTAGTTGTGAATCCAGCCTGTTTACATGTTTATATTGTTCGCCACTCTCTCCTGGAACGCTGTTACTTATTCATTCCTTATTCGCTACTTCTTCGTTTTTGATCCGTTACAACTCGGAAATGCATTTTTCTGGTATTTAGTGCTAGAGTTGTGCTTTTAGTTGTGAATACACCCTGTTTGCATGTTTATATCCGTTTCCACTCTCTCCTGGAAGGCTGTTACTTATTCGTTCCTTATTCGCTATTTATTATTTTTCGACCCGTTACAACTCGGGAATGCATTTTTTTCTGGTATTTTGTGGTAGAGATGTGCTTTTAGTTGTGAATCCACCCTGTTTACATATTAATATCCGTCTCCACTCTCTCCCGGGACGCTGTTACTTATTCGTTCCTTATTCGCTATTTATTCGTTTTCGTCCCGGTACAACTCGGAAATGCATTTTTTCTGGTATTTTGTGCTACATATGAGCTTTTAGTCATGATTCCACCCTGTTTACATGTTTATTTCCGTCTCCACTCTCTCCTGTAACGCTGTTACTTATTCGTTCCTTATTCGCTAATTCTTCGTTTTCGACCCGTTACAACTCGGGAATACATTTTTTCTGGTATTTTGTGGTAGAGATGTGCTTTTAGTTGTGAATCCACCCTGTTTACATGTTAATATCCGTCTCCACTCTCTACTGTAACGCTGTTACTTATTCGTTGCTTATTCGCTAATTCTTCGTTTTCGACCCGTTACAACTCGGGAATGCATTTTTTCTGGTATTTTGTGGTAGAGATGTGCTTTTAGTTGTGAATCCACCCTGTTTACATGTTAATATCCGTCTCCACTCTCTCCCGGGACGCTGTTACTTATTCGTTCCTTGTTCGCTATTTATTCGTTTTCGACCCGTTACAACTCGGAAATGCATTTTTTCTGGTATTTTGTGCTAGAATTGTACTTGTAATTGTGAATCCACCCTGTTTACATGTTTATATTCTTCGCCAGTCTGTCGTGGTACGCTGTTACTTATTCGTTCCTTATTCACTAATTATTCGTTTTCGACCCGTTACAACTCGGAAATGCTTTATTTTCTGGTATTTAGTGCTAGGGTATTACTTGTAGGTTTGAATCCATCCCGTTTACATGGTTATATCCTTCTCCACTCTCTCCTGGAACACTGTTACTTATTCGTTCCTTTTTCGCTATTTATTAGTTTTCGACCTGTTACAACTCGGCAATGCATATTTTCTGGTATTTTGTGCTAGAATTGTACTTGAAGTTGTGAATCCACCCTGTTTACATGTTAATATCCTTCTCCACTCTCTCCTGGAACACTGTTACTTATTCGTTCCTTATTCGCTATTTTTTCGTTTTCGACCCGTTACACCTAGGGAATGCATTTTTTCTGGTATTTAGTGGTAGAGGTGTGCTTTTAGTTGTGAATCCACCCTGTTTGCATGTTTATATCCGTCTCCACTCTCTCCTCTAACGCTGTTACTTATTCGTTCCTTATTCGCTAATTCTTCGTTTTCGACCCGTTACAACTCGGGAATGCATTTTTTCTGGTATTTAGTGCTAGAGTTACGCTCTTAGTTGTAAAGCAACTCTGTTTACATGAAAATATCCGTCTCCACTCTCTCCTGGAACGCTGTTACTTATTCTTTCCTTATTCGCTATTTATTAGTTTTCGACCCGTTACAACTCGGCAATGCATATTTTCTGGTATTTAGTGCTAGGGTATTACATGTAGGTTTGAATCCACCCTGTTTACATGTTTATATCCTTCTCCACTCTCTCCTGGAACGCTGTTACTTATTCGTTCCTTATTCGCTATTTATTAGTTTTCGACCCGTTACAACTCGGCAATGCATATTTTCTGGTATTTTGTGCTAGAATTGTACTTGAAGTTGTGAATCCACCCTGTTTACATGTTAATATCCTTCTCCACTCTCTCCTGGAACACTGTTACTTATTCGTTCCTTATTCGCTATTTTTTCGTTTTCGACCCGTTTCACCTAGGGAATGCATTTTTTCTGGTATTTAGTGGTAGAGGTGTGCTTTTAGTTGTGAATCCACCCTGTTTGCATGTTTATATCCGTCTCCACTCTCTCCTGTAACGCTGTTACTTATTCGTTCCTTATTCGCTATTTATTAGTTTTGACCCGTTACAACTCGGCAATGCATATTTTCTGGTATTTTGTGCTAGAATTGTACTTGAAGTTGTGAATCCACCCTGTTTACATGTGAATATCCTTCTCCACTCTCTCCTGGAACACTGTTACTTATTCGTTCCTTATTCGCTATTTTTTCGTTTTCGACCCGTTACATCTAGGGAATGCATTTTTTCTGGTATTTAGTGCTAGGGTTGTGCTTCTAGTTGTGAATACTCCCTGTTTGCATGTTTATATCCGTCTCCACTCTCGCCTGGAACGCTGTTACTTATTCCTTCCTTATTCGCTATTTATTCGTTTTCGACCCGTTACAACTCGGAAATGCATTTTTTTTCTGGTATTTTGTGCTACATATGAGCTTTTAGTCATGAATCCAACCTAGAGTTGTGCTCTTAGTTCTAAAGCAACTCTGTTTACATGAAAATATCCGTCTCCACTCTCTC
>MJUU01073658.1:8543-22609 GCA_002080025.1 Modiolus philippinarum | reverse complement strand
TGCCTTTTTAGTTTCACACCACTGGCAAACAGAGGTAAAAGGCAGAAATTGGTATTTACAAAAACACAGCAGTGCATTCAAATATTACACAAATGCTCAAATGCTGACAACATGACAAAGATTAAAAAAATAAACAAAAATGAATAAGTGCGCTACAAATCTATAACACTGAACCCTTTCAAATAAAGAAAAAGAAAAGAAAACAAAAACAAAACTGTCTGGTGAAATTCGAGTGTTACAGTTACCATTTTCTTTGCAGGAATTATTGCAAGGGACTAAAATTTTTAACAGGTACTACAAGGTACATTTCACATAAAGAATGGTGACAAACGTATCCAAAGTGACAAATTAGGCCTACATGACAAGTTATTCTTTTTTGAATTGACCAACAATTTTTTCCTGTAGTGTTTATAGAAACGTATCGAGTTCATCTATCTATTTGACATGTTTCAAACTTTCCCCGAACATTTTTAACAAAAGGCGTAAAATATACATATTTACAATATCCTTAAAATATGAGTTACAATTAAAGAAAATATCCCTTTCCTACAAAAATATAATTAGGTATAATGTTCATATTGTTAATACTAGTATTCTATTACTGAAGTTTGTCTTTCTCTCTGAATATGCTTCGTACGTTTGTTGATTCTATTAATAATAATATATATATATTTTTTTTTAATTTTCAGGGTATATACTTCGTCATTCAGGAAATTGACGGAAAAAATTCTTTTACAATGCATATTATTAAAAGAAGAAGACATCTGTAAAGACAGCATTTCAGAATTTTCTCGTCGTCTGCTTTTCAGATTTGAAACCACAGCATACAACGAAAATATGACTGAAATACTTCTTTACTTTCAAAGCAAAGGAAATTTCTCCTGATGCTTGGTCTTTTCGATTTGTTGCCGTTCTAGACTATTAATAATGTCCAAAAACTGAACTGGAAGATCTTTATTACATCGTCTGTACAAAGCAACAAGATAAGGAAATGCCGCATTATCGCGATATGTTAACTTAAGATTGATAAATGTAATACAATCTTTTGCAACGAAGCTTGGATGATAACATGTATAGTTTTGAACTTACAATTCTTGGTATACATTGTCACCTGTGTTATGCCAGAATAATGGATATTACTTACCTATGGTTGCTGAAGGTGGTTTTCTGGTACAGCTTTGTAGAGATCCTTTTCACCAGATTCTAGGTATCAATGAAAAAGTGTCTATTTTTTTGCCTCCCGATTTATTTGAGCCTTATAATCTTAGTAGTTTCAGCCTTATAATCTTAGTAGTTTATATGTTCTTTCTCCATAACTTTATCCTAGCGTGATTTAAGGCATTGATTTAAGTGGGAATGCATTTGTAATTTTGTCCAGTTATTTATTCCAAACTTACAGAAAAGGGCATGCTTCTTTAGATCGGTCTTAAGGTAGTTCGACACTAATACACGGCGCATTCGATTGGCGCATTTGCGAAACACAAGTCGGATGCGGAATTGACTGGATTTTCAAGCCGGAATATTCCTTATTTGGCATTTTCACTGTGACGTCATGATAAATTGACATACACTTTCCCGCGAATTAGCTTCCTTTTACCATAAATATTGCCTGTTTCGTAAACTATATAAAATATTTCTCTTAATTAGACGGTGACATATAGATTTTATCAGTTCAACTTATAGCTCAATTGTATACCCCTGATATATCAAAAAATTAAAAAAAATCTATCTGATGTTTATTTCATATGAATGTTCTCACAGTTCCCTATATTTTCTTTGTAAATATTGCTGAAAAATACTGAATTTGGCCTGATTTCCGAAGACTGATTACAGGAAAAGATGATCGGTGACATCTTTTTTATTTTATTTTTTGAACAAATGGTCTAAGAACGACAAAATATCTTAAAATAAAAAAAATCTGTCTGATATTTTTATTAGGCTCGAACTACCTTAAATAACAAAACACCGAAGCCACTGTCAATTCATTTTCTGCATATGCGCATTTCGACAACTTATGTCTCATCAGTGAAGATAAAACCAAAACATTTGGAAGTCCATCCACCAAAAACGTGTAAAAGCTGATTGAGAACAAATAACCAAAAGGGTCTAAATAGAAAAGCCATAGTTCAGCTAAGGACAGAGCTATGCATGAGGGAGATACTCCTTAGTTTTATACAAAATTTTGTAAAATGTAGATATTGCAAGGTTCAATAAAATCTGTTTTCGGGTCAGCACCGAAGTACTGACTACTGGGTTGGTGAATACCCTCGGGGACTAACAGTCCATCAACAGAGGCATCGGCCCAGTGGTAATAAATAACAAAACACCGAAGCCACTGTCAATTCATTTTCTGCATCTTAAATCTTTGTTATTGTATATTAAATTCTTGCCCTGCCTCTTGTCATTAGTTTTAACAAACTACATGCACCCTCAGCATATTTTCCATATACAAAATGTATAATTATGTTGGCCTCGATTTAGTCATCTCTTAATCTTCTGTATGCCAAAATTTTAAACTCTCGAGTCTTTTCTTATATCTTAGGATTTTCAGTTCAGTTATTTGTTTTGTAGTCCTTCTCTGTACACTTTCTATTTGGTCAATTATTGTCTTCCTGTGTGGAGCCCAGAATGAATCGGCATAATCCAGATGTGATCTAACTAATGTTTTAAAAAATGCAAAATCTTTCTGGTTTTAGAAATTTAAAGGTTTTGCGGATTTCTATAGAGATGGAGTTCGCATGTTCAAATGATAAATCTTCATCTCCAGTATCTCCTATATCTTTTTCGTCTTCTTCTCTTTCAATTTCGTAACCTAGTAGTCGATAGCTATTATTTATGGAACCTCTCCTTCTTTTAATATTTTGTTTACATTTTTTCCGAGGTGAATTTCAGAAGCAAATTTTCACTCCGTTTTTTAAATTTGTTCGGGTCTCGCTGGTTTTTTTTGGTATCAGTATTGTTTCTATTATTTTGAAAAATATTTTGTCTTCATCAAAAAGATAAGCATCTGATACCACCATAATAGGTAAATCGTGAATTTATAGTTATTGAGTTTATCATTGATATATAGTACAAGGCAAAGGGCTTCAAATAAGTACTTGTTTCCAGTATGAGTTACTATTCTTTATGGATACACTCTTGTATATGTATTGGCCAAAACATTTTAAATGAAAATGTAAAGCGTTGTTATAAAAATTTGAATCATTATCTGCTTAAAGTGAATTAACTTGGCTTATGCCCTCACAAGATGATATGATTTAGATTATTGAGCAAATTTGTAAATAGTCTTTTTGCTGAAAGGGGAAAAATGTACATACATGGTTAGTAACTTGCTTTAAAATAAGTAGTAAACTTAATGTGTATAATGTATATTCCTTGCCCTCGCTGTTGTAGACTTTATGGTTTGCTTGTTTTTGCTTGTGTTTCAAACTGTAAGTATGATTTGCATATGTTTGTATTTAGTGTTTATTTATTTGTGTATTGTCTGCTCCTTTCGGGCGCAAATATATTTATAAGGCCATAATTAAAAAAAAATTGTTTCTCCTTACCCGAATGTTGAGTAGGTAGGTAAGAAGAATTTTTTTTAATCATTTTTACTAAAAAGAGGTTAGAAATAACTGTTTTTTATCCAAATTTGAGTAAAAAAAACTTTTTTCTCTGAAAAGTCAATAAAATTATTTGAGTAGGGTCATTTATTTAGGGTCGGTAGGGTAAGGGGAAACAAACAATATTTCAATTTTGGCCTAATATTTAATTGCAATAAAGAATATGTATCTGTATACTAAGTCTTTTATGCGATATTTTTTTTATTTTCTTCATTAATAAAATCAATATGAAAACAATCAATTTCAAGCCCTCATCTAATGCCTTTGTCCATTAATCAAGACTTCCAACAATTTTAAGTTGTGGGTCTGCCTTTGAGGAAACCATATTGCTTGTTAGAAAAAATTTTATTCACATTCATGGCTTGTGTTGCACTATGTGAAAGTTATTGAAATTGTACTTATACGCCTGTATTTCTTTGCCAGGGATTTATCTTCTTTCTAAACATGTCACTTGTCTCTTTTTTTCTTCCACTCTTCCGGTAATATTCCAGTAGTTATTGTTTCAAGATAAGAAATAATGTTCTTTTTCATTTTCAAATTCAGCAAATAACCTAGAGTGGTCCTTGTCGAGACCTTATTTTTGTATTTAAATATCGTTTATTACTATATCTCTGCTTAGCGTTAGATTTTGTTTATGGACTCTTATTGAAAGGAGTATGCCCCTATTTTTCTTTTACGTTTGCAAATTAGTGTAATATAGTCATCATTGATTTTATCTGATTTCAAATCTTGTGTGTCCTAGTGTAGATCACAAATTTCTTCTCTTATGTTACCCATCACTGCAGACTTCACGATCTTGAGGACCTCTATGGGATATCTGTTTCTCAGATGACAGCAAATCTTTACCTTTAAAAGCTTAAGATTGTTGTCTTCCTCTACTGGATTTGACATTTTCAACACGCCTGGTGTCTTCTAAGAAGCAGATCTGACCACACCCTTTGTTTTTTATTTGGCCCGTGTTGTTCATCTTCGTATGTGCATGTCATCCTTTTTCTTTTCTGTGTCGTACTCATGTTTAGTCTATATGTTTCTTTGTTTTTCCGATGTTGCCACTGTCTCTTGATTATTCGTTTAAGACTGACGGTTCGGTTCTCACTTACTTTTACTATACTAGTATTGATCTTGATTTGGATTTGCTCTCTTAATTCCATACTATTGGTGACGATTTCTTTTTTCTGGCTGCTTTAAGGCTTTCCATATTATTTGATTCCAATGCTGCTAGTTACTCCTTGAATACGTGAACAACATTGCAAAATCATAAAATGTACTGTATACAACGTTATTTTTGTATTTTGACTTTATGTAAGTCCATATAGCTTTGTAGAGATGTTGTCATGTGCATTTACTCCATATCCTTTAACTCGTTAATCAAGGTTATTCTAACCTTTTGAATTTTTTTCCTGATTATGCCAACTTCTTTTGTACTTTATTTCTAATTCGGTTATATTGTTTTCTAACCTATGGATCTCTACTTGTTACTCGATTTAGGGAGTGCATTTTTTTCTTAATTAAAATACCGTTTTATTGTAGGTAATCTGTGTTACTTGACTTTTTCATATACCTTACTTAGAAAACACTTTAAACAGGAAATACTACTAAATTAGGTTACTGTCATCGCGCGATAGCGGTCCATCCAAGTCAGTATGATTACCTTATTGTATAGTTTGGTTGCTTTAACGTTTTTCTTTACAATAGTATACGGTTGAGCATAAATATAGAATATTCGTATTTTTTTAGCCAAAATTTGAAGTTGAGAAGTATTATGCACAAAGGTGTGTGAATGAAAGTATAATATTTTGCTTTAAACATTGTTTTCTGACTGTGAAGTACGCAAGTCTGATTCTACGAATCTGTCAGACCACTCCTTCAACCCGTCCTGAAACCCACTTTTTGGTGAAAATTGGGCATTTTTTAAATCACATATTGTGTGTACAAAGGAGTAGGGGCGATAGGGGCCGTATTTGGCCTGAAAAATAGATTTTGTTGGATTCACAGAATTTTCTCATTGAAATATTCTGTGGTAATGGCTTTTAAGTAAACAGTAACAGTTCTCAAATATTGATGTATGATTACTGAGTTTTTGAGTGTAGAAAAAGGGACAAATTGAAGATTTTGTCGACAAATTACAAATTTGACCAATTTTGATTACCTTTTCTGTATAGGAAATATAGAGCACATGCAAGAACCACAAAAACATTTATATGAATGGTTAAATATATTCGTACAAATAAGTTGGTAAAATATCTAATTGGTTCTTGAATGTGCTCGATATTTTCGGTCAAGAACTGTACAAAAATCCTGCGAATTCGGTATATTTCTATGAAAATTCTCAAAAGTAACCTTTTCATGACGTTAGAAATGTACCTATTGTGACGTCATTGGTTCTAGCTTTGATATGTTTTCAGTAAATAGGATCTCAACTTTGACACAAACATGAAATAAAATCTTGAGGTGCAACTTAGAAATTCACTGGAATCTTGGGCCAAATCAACCCCTTATCGCACCTTGTCCTTTTCCCCAAAAATGCAATTTTCTATGCCTATCATGTACAAGAATGATTTAAGTGATAATTTCAGTGATTTTTTATAGGAAATTTGAATTTTTGAAAACAAACAGCCCTTAAATATCTCAGGCATTTTCAATATTCGAAGTCTGATATCCTGCACGTATTTTCTTCGTTAATCAAGACCTAATGTTATACGTGTGGTGTATCAGTCTCTCCTCATCCAGTACATTGCGAAAGAAGGTTTTCAATGCTTCAAAAAATTATGCTGTGTGCCCAAATCATTTCTTCTGCAACTTTAAGTTTCCAAGTTTTTAAAGACACTGAAATGCGGACACTGGATACGGAGTAAATGCATACGAATTTCCCAATTCAAGCACTCCTTGACCCATCTTTTAAAATTACGTTTTGTCCCTTTTCCTTTTCAAGATTGTGGTCATGGAGTTAGTGGTCTACCTCTTTTAGGTTTTATTCTTATGTTTATTGTACTTTAGGGAAACGGGACAGAGTAAGGGGAGGTTTGGGTACCCATAAACCGGTTTAACCTTACCGCTAGCTCTTTGCTAGTGCTGGTACCAATTCTGGCTGTACCGAGTTCCTATCGTTTTTTTACGTTTGTGTTTTATTTCTTGTGCAGTTCCTTGGTACATTGTGGCATGTGACTGTGTTTTTCGGCCATTGTAGGTGTTTCCTGTTATTTTTTTAAATTATATTGGTAGGTTAAATTATAAAATACTTAAGTTACGGTGAATTTAGTTTCTGCATAAGCGCATTTCGACAACTTATATCTCTTCAGTGCAGATCAAATCGAATTATTTGGAAATCCGTAAACCGAAATGTGTATTATATCTGATCGAGAACAAATTACCAATGTGACCTGAATAGAAAAGCCAAAATCAGTTAAGGACAGAGCTATGCAATAGTGAGATACTCCTTAGTTTTGAACAAAATTTTCTTGAAGTTAAATATTGCAAATTTTCAAATGAAATCGGCTTCGGGCCAGCACCGAGGTACTGGCTACTGGGTTGGTGAGTACCCTGCGGGACTTAGAGGCATCGGCACAGTGGTAATAAATAACAAAATACCGAAGTTACGGTGGATTTAGTTTCTGCATAAGCGCATTTCGACAACTTATGTCACTTCAGTGCAGATCAAATCGAAACAACATTTGGAAATCCGTAAACCGAAATATGTGTTAAACCTGATAGAGAACAAATTACCAATATGGCCTGAATAGAAAAGCAAAAATCACCCATTTATAAAAGATGAGAAAAGCCCTCGCTTGTTGCTTCACTTACTAAATAACAAAGTACCAAAGTTGCTGTTAATATATTTATATAATTACATAAATATCTATGTATTCTAATAAATTTTTGATCGAGATCTGTAAATGCGTTCAATTAATAATTTGTCGTTGATATTTAACTGCACCTTTTTGAAGAGATTTTCACAAAATAAAGTGTTCATTTTAATTTTGAACGATTCTGGCTCCTGGTAAGGTGTTTAACGTCCTTGACTACCCTTGTAGGTCTCGCACGGACGACCCCTGGTATATATATATATAAAAGTAAACCCTAGATCTTTTTATTACATTTTTAGTTATTCATTTAGTATTCTTCTAACAAACGTTTATATCACTTCTGTTTTTTTTTTTGGCATCCCTGATTCTATTGAATTAGATTTTTTAATAATTATTCTGCATATGTTTAAATAACAAAATACTGATGTTACTGTAAATTCAGTTTCCGCGTATGAGTTTCGACAACTTCTGTCATATTCAGTGCAGGTCAGGTCAAAATATTGGGAAGACCATAAACCAAATAACTGTAAAATCTCATAGAGAAAAAAAAATAACCAAAAAGATCTAAATACAATGAAATAAAAAGCCAAAACAAGCTAAGAACATGCAGAGGCAAATGCTCCTTATTCTGAAGGTAGATCGACACCAATACACGGCACATTCGATCGGCGCATTTGCGAAACAAAAGTCGGATGCGGAATTGACTTGATTTTCAAGCCAGAATATTCCTGATTTGGCCTTTTCATTGTGACGTCATAATATATTGACATACACTTTCCCGCGAATTAGCGAATTCCGGTAAAAATTGTCTATTTCGTAAATAATATAAAATATCTCTCTTAATCAAACGGTGACATATAGAATTTTTAAGCTCAACATACAGCTGAAGTATATACTTCTGAAATGTCAAAAAATTAAAAAATTCTATCAGATATTTATTTCATACGAAAGCTAAACAATAATCATGTTCTCACAGTTCCCTATATATTCTTTGTAAATATCGCAGAAAAATACTGAAATCGGTCTGATTTTCAAAGCCTGATAACAGGAAAAGATGATCGGCGACATATCATTTTTTTTTTTAAACAATGGACTAAGATCTACAAAATGTCTTAAAATAAAAATATCTGTCTGATATTATTATTAGGCTCGAACTACCTTAAGAAAAATGTTCTAAAACTTTGATATTGCAAGTTTCAAAATAAAATCGGTTTTTGGGTCGGCACCAGAGTACTGACTACCTAGTTAGTGAATACTCTCAGGACTAACATTCAACCCAATGACAGTGAGACGGCTGCTGTATACAGAGCAGGACATGCTTACCCTTGAACACATGATGTCACCCTCGGTTTTAATGCGGTCCGTGAACCTACTGACTACCTAGTTAGTGAATACTCTCAGGACTAACATTCAACCCAATGACAGTGAGACGGCTGCTGTATACAGAGCAGTACATGCTTACCCTTGAACACATGATGTTACCCTCGGTTTTAATGGGGTCCATGAACCACTGTCAATGCTTTAGTTTTTAGTGTTGTCGTGTGTATCATATTGTTGATTTTTAGTTTTGTCTTCGTTAGTGATGTCTGTGGTACCGATTTGTCTTTGTTATTGTTTGAATACTAAAGAGATTTACAGAAGCTTTCCAAATTTTTACCATGGTAATGTTTAGAGAAGTAACATATAACATGGATTTTAATTGGTTTTGTCTACGGGTTAGAAAATGACATTAACCAATCAGCTACCAAACAGATCTTTCAAAACCATAGATACTTCACTGGCTGTGTGACGGGTGCTATATGCAGGTGTTTACCCTTCCGCAACACCGGCTGTCACTCTGTTTTCACACTGTTAGTGCTCTAGTTTTTTTGTGTTGTATATGTAGTGTTTGTTTGTTTTGTGGGCATGCGGTGTCTTTGGTCTTCCGTCTTCTGGTGTTCTTGCTTTTGCCTTGTCTCTGGACTTTTATTTGTGTAATCTTGTGCTTTGTTCCTTCGGTATTCTACTGCCGTTGTTTTTTTCTCATTACCTATAATAATATGTTCCTCTGCAATTGACCTGGATTTCATACAGAACCACATTTAATCTACAGATTTAAAAGAATTTCATATTCAGCTTTTGGTTTGTTTGAGCATTTTATTCAGTAGCGGTCGCTACTCCTTTCACGCTCAAGTAATCTCGGATCCTTCTCTTGGAAAACTTTATTACATAGGACATACTTCTAGGGTTCAATCTTGCCCATTTCTGCAGATACAGACACCGATTTACGTTTTATAAAAACTTAATTATAAGGCTTCTCATGTATATTAATTTTTGCGCCTGTCCCAAGTCAGGAATATGTTTGTCATTGGCTTGTCCTTGTCTTCTTATAAAATTTTAGTTTCTTGATATTTGGGTTATTTCACCATTGATTTATTCACTTTTTCACCTTTTTGGGGCCATTTAGGGCTTACTATATGGTGTGAGTTTCTCACGGTGTTGAAGACCATATGGTGACCCCTAGATGTTTTGTTTTTGGTCGTTTTAACCTGGATATGGGATGTTGTCTCCTTGTTCCGTATGATGGATACTTATTTGAATAATGTGGATACTTTATATTTATTTATAAATTTGAATAATAATGGATACTTATTCCTGAATAATTTTCATTGCGGTTATATTAACATTTGATATCTAAATATGGCGTTTCTTGCAAAGAACTCATTACTAAGGGTATTTCTAATCCTCGTTTCTACGGAAATATTGTTAAAAATGCAAGAAATTTATTAAAGATCCAGAAAGACTCGGGCGTAATTTACATTCTTCACGTAACAGGGGATATTGACAAGCCTTTCTTTAACTGTGGATAGAATCATATTATAACCCCCATTTGAACTCCATATTAAAGAGACCACTGAGGGATCATCATTATCATCAAGCAATGACTTAAACCTCTATATTGTTAGACGTTGGAGGTCTGAAAGCGAAGTGATTCGACATTCCAATACGTTGAAGTTTCTGAGCAGTAATAGTTCTACATCTGCGTTATATGGCGTCAACAAATCACGATTTATTCGTCAGCTTGTATTTTGTACACCGATTTTGTCAACAGAGCGAAATTACTGTCATGGAGAAAGGAAAATCTCCAGTCCAGCTTAGGCAAATACGTTAAAAATTGGGATTATGCACTTCTCGAGTTAAGATGCAACATTTAGAAAATCGACAACCCAATCGACTCAGAATCAACACACACCGATGGGATATCACACCTTACTTATGTTCGTCATTGCAGAACATTTATCGAGAGGACTGCACAAGGCAAAACCTCTCAACCAATTTTTTTAACTTTTACTCATAGCAACAACACTGTTTTTTATGTACTACATTGAAATAAATTGATTGCCTAAGATTTGTAGATTAAAAGTAACCACGATACAAACGGGGACAGAGAGCGTCAAATTTAGCCCATATGATACAGTGCTTTTTGTCCGATTGTGCTTTTGTCCGAAAATTTTGCTTTTTGTCCGAGATTTTTGCATTAAGTCCGACGCATTTTGTCCGATTTGATTTTTGTTCGTCGCTTTATGTCCGATTTTGCTTTTTGTCCGGAAAATTTTCTTTTTGTCCGATTTTTTTTTTGCGTTTAGTCCGACGCTTTTTGTCCGATTAGCTATAGATTGATTATATAAGTTGTTCATTTGCAGAAATGGAATTTACATTTTTGTTTGTAAATAAATAAAGAGTTTTGGCTATTGTTTTTTTTTTCTTTTTTAACTAGTCCGTGTATTAACCTGATCTGTTACGAATAAAAGAACAAACTGACTTCATCATCCGCTGGACATGTTGGAAATAGATCTGTACCAAAAGTATGTACCCAATAAATATCATTGGTGTCAAGCCTACTTTCAATCCGCTTGATACCCTACAAGATCAGGTTCGCATGTGTACAATGTTAAAATAAGTTCCCTGTTTGCGGCAATGTTGCATGACGGGTGCAGACGGGTCTGCACAACAGTAACAAAACTTTAACAGCAATTACGTTATTGAACAGAAATCGCAAATGTTCTTTGGAACCCGTTGCCTTGTCAAAGTCTTTATAATTTTGCATATATATTAAGATGTACTACAATTCCAAGAAATGAGTTGTCTTTGAGAGTTTCGGAAAACTTACCAAAACTTTCCCCATTTTAAAACGCAGTAGTGGAAATGTAATCGCTGAAATGTATTTCAACCACGATGTCATGCAAAATGTAAATGCTAATCTATTAAATTGATGTGTAAATAAAAATGTCCAAGTGACCTTATTGCAACTTCCATTTTCAATTACAAATGTACAACCGGGTATTGCGTGACTTATAAATTTATGACTTTAAAGCCACTAGTTTGAAACCACCCGATTGCTCCTCTTCCCCATTAAATTATAGTCCGGCTGGACACGTTATAACTGGTGACCTAGATATGGTAGACAACCTCAAGCTACGAGATATCCTCTCAAAAGGTACCAAATTCCCTGAACCCGTGAACATCAACTGGAGATACAACTTCAAGATTCTGTTGGATCCAGTCGAGGTCTGTGATAGGAAGTATGCAAAGAAAGAGAAAGAGGACGTTGATACATTGTCCGACTGGATCATGTCCATAAGTCATTAATTGTGAATTGCATACGGCGTTTGAAAACAACAATGAAGTCTAGAAATCCAAATCCCATCGTGGATCCCAGTCTGACCAGTCATGGTAAAAATTAGGTCATTGTCCCTGCAGACAAAGCTTCTAACAACAACATGTTCTTGTGTAAGAAACACTATCTCAACTGCCTTGTGAAGGAGAAGGGCATCTGCAGTTCATCTACACTCCCTAATTTTAAATACCCCTACTACAATACCGAGGGACGAGATTGTTAAAAATCACACTTCAGTTTTAGCCAACGTTGGCATTTCATAGATCAAAATTCGGATGGAAAATATAAAAAAATACAAAAGATAAAAAACTCTTTTACATTCATTCCTAAATCTAAAACAAACCTTTCAACCAATCAAAATGGTTGTTTCAAACAGTACTACGGCTATTAACTCTAATTTAGTGGAAAACTCTACTTAAGTAGAGTTAATGGGAAAACTCTTCTTAAGTAGAGTTAATGCACGCGCGAACCACAAAAAAAATAGAAAAACTCAATTTAAGTTACTAAAACAAAGTTTTTCTCTACTTAAATTCAATTCAATAAAAAACACTTATTAAGTAGCATTAATTTGAATTAAGCAACTAAATAACATTAAGTTCTGTTAATACATTTTCGGTGTTTTAACTAGCGTTAACAGCGCAGGAACAACAAAAAATACTTAAACTCATTTTAAGTAGCGTTAATTCGAACTTAGTAACTTAAATTGAATTTGAGTTGAGAAAAACTAAGTTTTAGTAATTTAAAATGAGTTTTTCTATTTTTTTGTGGTTCGCGCTTTCCATAGAGATCCATAGGTTAGAAAACAATATAACAGAATTAGAAATAAAGTACAAAAGAAGTTGGCATAATCAGAAAAAAAATTCAAAAAGTTAGAAATAACCTTGATTAACGAGTTAAAGGATATGGAGTAAATGCAAATGACAACGTCTCTACAAAGCTGTATGGACTTACATAAAGTCAAAATACAAAAATAACGTTGTATGCAGTACATTTTATTATTTTGCTATGTTGTTCACGTGTTCAAGGAGTAACTAGCAGCATTGGAATCAAATAATATGGAAAGCCTTAAAGACGCAAATTAGATGGGCGAAAAGACGACAATTTGCGAGTCGAAAAGACGAAAAAAACGAAAAGACGACAAATTGTTAGTCGCTAATTAGCGACCTTAAATTGTCGTCTTTTCGTTTTGTCTCGTTTTCGTTCTATCGTCTTTTCGTCTTTTCGACTCGCAAATTGTCGTCTTTTCGCCCCGCTAATTTGCGTCTTTTCGCCCCGAAAAGACGACAGAACGAAAAGACGACAAAAAGAAAAGACGACAAAACGAAAAGACGTCAAATTTAGCTCGCTAGTTAGCGGGTAATAATTTGTCGTCTTTTCGCCTCGCAAATTATCGTCTTTTCGCCCCGCTAATTAGCGTCTTCTCTGCCCGAAAAGACGAAAAGACGACAGAACGAAAAGACGACAAAATGAATAGACGACAGATTAAGTTGATAAGTCCAGAGAGTTCCAAATTTGAAAAAATTCCTACCTTTTCTACATGGCCTTACTAAAAGTTCCTGATAAAACATCATGGAGACTTTTTTCCACAATACATGTAAGTGTATACTTGCCTTAGCCTTAAAGAAAATCAAGAAATTCATAAAAATGCACCAAAAATAATTATATCCGTTATACCACGAGAACAAAAAAAAACTAGAAAACATGAGGGGACTTTATAAACATAAGTGGATGATATAAATCGGATAATGGTTTTCATGAAATAAAAACTATACGCTAGGCAATGGAATTGTCTTGGATAGAAAATAGCGTGTTTGATTGACAAGGGTCTGGCGGCTCATGATGTATTTGTATACTCAAATCAATACTTGAAGTAAGTCTTTCTCGGTACTTCTTTGTAATTTCTTCTATTGGTCTGCACATGTGATAAAACAGTCACTGATTCGATCAAACCTCTCATTTTTTGCCAACAGCAGCTCAAAGTAGTTTCGTGCTTTTGTTTTT
>MJUU01073654.1:72171-83222 GCA_002080025.1 Modiolus philippinarum | reverse complement strand
CCCCCCCCCCCCCTTCAGGTTAAATCGTTGGTCCCTAACTGTGGCCTAGTGGGCCACGCATGCATATCCCCCACCTCTTCCTGTATTTCTTAAATATCTGGAAAAAAGGAATTATTTGATGAAATACATAGTGCATATCTGCAATATGTAATTAAGCTCCTGCAATAGTTTGATGAAATTCCAATGAGTAGTTTAGAAGGAGGAGTGAATACATGCATTTGACATCGAGCTAAAATGACAAAGTCAAAAACATGTAAAAACGTGGAAAAGGGTATTGAAAAACAAAATTCAAAGTGTCCAATTTCAATATGTAATTAAGCTTCTGCATGAGTTTAATGAAATTCCAATCAGTGGCTAGGAGGGAGTGGTCACCATATGGATTCCATTCAGCTAAAATAACAAAGTCCAAAACATGCAAAAATCCAGAAAAAAATATTGGAAAACAAAATACATAGTGCACATCTACAATATGCAATTAAGATCCTGTAAAAGGTTAATGAAAATCCAATCAATGATTTAGGAGGAGTAGTGCATACCAACATTTGGGTACAGAAAGGCGGATGGACGGACGGACAGGCGAACACTATGAACACTATGTACCTCCCGCAAAGCGGAGTGGGGGGGGGGGGCTAAAAATTTCCCTTCTTGATTTCATGACATGAACGCTGAATTCCATAAGAAATAGACATTTTTAAACAAATTGTATCCGAAATATAAAAAAATAGCTCAAAATTTTCTTACAGTTATAGTTGATAAGTGCCTGACAAAGGCGTAAAAAAAGGATAATGTAGGTAAAACTGAAAATTAAGTGATGTTGTACTTTTATGACGCGTTTTGTCATTTCTTTACTTAACAACATAAATAAGGAGATGTTTGTTTAATAGTAATAAAATAATTAAACAGGGACGGTAGAGCAAAATTTCTCGGAAGTTTTGTATTGGAAATGTTACATTGTTGGCAACAGCAACGATTGCGTTTTTCTTTACAAAAGCTAAGCAGTCACATTTCAACTATGTCGTTCTAACCGTCTATTGATTAATGATTAAATTCTTCTTAATCGTCAACAATTATACTAGTAATACTTTATAACAATATATTCCGCACATGCGCAAATGGTATCGAAACAATATTGTTTTTAATTTTGTTCGTCTTAGTTTATGAAGGAAATAAAGGTTAAGAACAGTTTTAACTAAATCGTGACAGTGTGTATTCTTTTACTCTCGATTTGAATTTTTAACTTATATCTGTTTGAAAACGCCAGATCGTGTATTGTGATGTCATAAACACAGACAGCAATGGAGGCGAGAAATCCGCCTTCTCTTAGGTCGCTTCAGAATGGAAAATTCTATTTACTGTCATATGAAAATCGAAATAATTCATGGCAGGTATATGGTTATTGTCATTTAACCATGGGCTTAGCCTTAATATTCGTTTATTTGACCCCTCGCTACGCTCTGGGTTTAATTCGAATATAAAGGCACAGTCCATAGTTAAATTTCCAATAACTATATACCTAACATGGATTATTTCTTAAATGCATTGAAGGGATATGCAGTAAATGCACATGAGATAAAGTCTTAACAAATACATGGAAACAACGATTTTATTGTTGTTCTTCATCTTGAAACCACCATGAGGCCCAATTCTCCAATTTTTCATCAAATCTTTTAAACAATTTACGCAAGTTTATTTAAAACATCCGCATGTATATTCAATTACTGCCTACAAATAAGAAACAAGACGATACCACATATGTTACAAACATATCCAGTATTGTTATGACTATCTAATATAAACACATAGACTTTGATGAATTGTGTATCGACCAGATTGGGTTTAAATAGCTGTATTTACATAAATTTGGTTAGACAATAAGTTTGACAAATATTAGTTAACATTAATGGATATTTTGTGTTGTTGAGATCAACATTGGCGTATTGAAATAGTGTAGTGCGCCCTGACAATATTATGGCTTTGACATTTAACACAATCTGTGCACACAGAAGCTATAGTTAATAGTCATATAAGCGGGAGGTTGATGCATCAATAAACCTGGTTTAACCCACCATTTTATTTATAAAATGCCCGTTCCAAGTCGGGATTATGACGGCTTGCCAAAAATGTTCTGTGTCGGATTGTGTTCCCCTGATTCAGTCGAATGTTATACGGATTTTCCTAAATGGTCTCTTCCTTTGATCGATTCGGACTTTTATTGTCACTTTTATATTTTACACATATGCTGAAACCATTAATATTTTGAATATTTGTTGATTTGATTTATGGGTATTGTTTATTGTATCTTATCCACTCTCGATAGTTAAATTTAAAAAAAATAAATGCTCGGCAAGCCTCGCAATTAAAATTTTTAAATTTTACTACATGTATCTCTAGTGGATAAGATATGGTAATGAACGGGATCTTGTGGTGTCATCTATATTTAATAACTGTCAGACATGTGTATGGTTCTTGTGTGATACTGTTTAGATCTGTTTACTATCTTCACTATCCCTATTGTTCATCGAGGAAACTCTAAAAAGTACCACTCCGTCTATCAAACAGGCAGAGTGCGTTGGTGCAATGGCACATTGAGATAAAAAAACGCAAACTATTGATTTTAATCAAACTAACCAAGAAAACGTCATTTTTGATAGATAAAAGCTCTGTTTTATTTTGCCCTTTTGAGTTATTAGCGTCCAAAATTTAGTTACATTGTACAGTGAAAAATACGGGAAAATTTTCTCACCATTTTATTCTCTATATAACCAGTCAAAATTATTTCGAGACCTAACACAAGTTCGAAAGTAAGAACTATTTAGGATGTGTTTATATGACCAAATCAATACATCTAGTCCATAAAATGCAGAATCTAAATTTTTGATGTGCCGCCCACTGCCTGACCTTAGCCGTTTTTTCAGTCTGCCTTCATTCTTATTTTTGCCAGCTATAAATTTTTGTTTTGCTTTATGAACATAAATTGAATTGCTACACTCCCTTTTTCTGATTGGTTGATTGATTAGCAAAAGTTTAACGTTCAGAGAGCAATACTTCAGCAATATCAGGACGAGAAAAATATAGAAGGGGTCTTTAAACTGCATGGAGCGAGGTGTATCTCCACATAGTTTGGCTATAATGGTTCGTGGTCATGCTTTCCGTATTATGACCTGACTACCCCGCATAGACAGGGCAGTCCCCTGTCCAGTACCTGGGGACGTTGCCCGTATGCTCTGTAACCTCGGAAAAACCGATTCGGGTGCCAGGCGTTTGTTTTCATCATGAAATATCGATCTCTTGTTTAATATATTTCTCTTAATTGTAAATTAAAGTTTTGAAGTTTTACTCACTGAAGTGTTGTTAATCCTTCCAAGAACGTTAACATAAGATTTTATCAAGGAATTCGACAACGCCCATGCTCAATATATGTGTTTTGTTATTCAAATATTATTTATTACTTTTTTTTTTGTGAAATGCGATTGAATTGCTTGTGGCTTTTTAGTGACACTTTTGTTTATCAGCGAATTGTTTTTCATGCATTCAGACTACATGCTACACCAGTTCACACATCATCTTCATAAATCTATTTTTGTAAGTTTTTTTTTGTTTTTCTTTCATACATTGTAACTCCTGCAGTCGTAAATGGTTACAATTTGTGTAAGAAGGTGATTTCTTGCATTTTTAAAGGTTTTTTTCCTTTGGTTAATTTTTGTGAACACGCCAAGGTAAGACTTAGGGTAGAGTGTAATATCGCCTTATGTTCACTAAATCACGACATATGTTCTCAAGAACAATTATCACAATCAATATATTACAAGTTGATTATTTACTTGCGACACTTGTATCCACTAAATTGAACTTATCTCTGATTGTTTTTGCATTGCAATTGGATTTCACACTTGACTTTGGGTAAGTCTTATAAGATATTAAGATTCTAACGGGGAAGCATTGAATATGAATTTTTGAACGATTTTGAGGAAAAATGAACCTTTTATTTTAAAATTTATTATTTCCATAAATATATTTAAAAAATATTATATTATTATATTCTATAATCATTTGTTTTACTTGTTCTCTATCAGTTTTTACACGTATGTCGGTTAATGGACTTCTAAATGTTTTGATTTTATCTACACTGAAGAGACATAAGTTGTCGAAATGCGTATGTGCAAAAACAAAAATCATGGTAACTTCGATATTTTTTTTTATTTACAAAGACAAAGAAAACTTGACTTTCAAAATTCGTTGCTTTGAAAAATTATTAAAAAATACTAAATCATTTTAGTTCCTAATTTACACAAAGTGCAACACATATTTCTAGAGCTCTACAACTAGAGTTCAAAACAATTTGCATATTTCGATTAAAAAATTTCTGCTGAATTTCTTAGGGAAAAAATAAAAATTAATAGTCAGGGTTATTCTAAGAAATCTAAAGTTACAGAATTGTCTTTTGCCAATATCTTTTTTTTCAGATTGAAACAGGAAAAATATCTACCTTAATAATGCACAAATTAAGCAATGTTCAAAATTTATCAACGTGTAATTATATTTTCAAATATTTTATGTCGTATTTAGCAGTTCATGGAGAATGAAGGGAATCTCTACAAAGAAACCTTATCCCGCCAAAGTTTGTACGTTTATATTTCAAAAATTCTTAATATATGGATTTTCAAAATATTTTGCTTATGTTGTTTTACTAGCAAAGCTTTTCAAAAAAGGTAAGAGTTTTCATTCAAATTACAAATTTTCTAACACTCATACTCTCTTACTCATACTCTCTTACTCATACTCTCTTAAACAGAAATTAACAAACAAATAAAGGACTTAACAAAAAAAGTGTGAATGATACCTATTGTGGAGAAGCCAATAGTGTCATGTGACATCGAGAAATCACGATAAAAATGTAATTTGAAAACGGCCTGCCAAAATATGACGTTACAGGATTATGACGTTCCAATTTTATGCGTAAAATGTCATATTATTTTGTATAAAATTCAACTTCCGGGTACAAATTATGTACCCGGAAGTTCCAAAATTGAAGGAGACTTACAGACCCTACACTTATTCTTCAGGAGCATCTGATAATTAATTCGACTTTTACGGAAGTTCATACTGCTAGAGTTTAATAATTGTGGTGTTCCAATGAATTTTTGTTCTTTTGATTCATTCATTCCTTTTTGCCTCTATATTCTTTCTGACTATTTATATTGATTTTAGGTTTCCATATTATTTGATTCTAATACTGCTAATAATGTACTCTGGAGTCGCGCTCGCACTGGAAAAGGTCTATTACTCTACAAAATAATCAATACATATGGAATATAGGACATTTTGTTTTTGATACGGACTGTATCACGGCCAGTATCTAGCAAACCCATTAGGACGAGCTTCATGCGTTACGCCGTGATAAATAGGAAAAAGAAGGGAAACGGGGAATGTGTCAAAGAGACAACAACCCAAAAGGGTGTAATAACAACTCAAAGCCACCATAAGATCTTCAATGAACGGTGAGGAAACCCCACACCCAACGGCAGGTCGGAGTTGGCCCCTAAATAAAGTGTAATCAAGTTCAGCGAAATAAACATCATCCTAGACTCCCATAAACATAAAGTGAACTTACTAGAAAACAGACAAGACACACAAAGGCTTAATAAATTTCCTGACTTAGGACAGGCGCAAACCTGCTGCGGCGGGGTTAAACAAGTTTCATTGTGCCCAAACCTTCCCCCCTAGCCAATGTGATAAATAAAAAACAATAGTAAAAACAGTAAAATTCAGTTAGCAACAGGACTGAGTCAAGTATGAAAAATTAAAGTGAAACAACTAAATATACGGACATAAACATGAAATCACAAAAGACTACTAGCAATTAACTGACATACCAGCTCCAGACCCATTACCAAACGACAAATAGAATCAGTGTACAGCTTCGAACAAGATCCCTTCCCGTGAGGAGTTTAGCATAATGATTTCATGCATATACCAGATTACATAAACAAAAAAGACACACAAAGGCTTTATAAATTTCATGACTTAGGACAGGTGCAAACCTGCTGCGGCGGGGTTAAACAAGTTTTATTGGGCCCAAACCTTCCCCCTATAGCCAATGTGATAAATCAAAAAAACAATCGTAACAACAGTAAAATTCAGTTGGCAACAGGACTGAGTCAATTGTGAAAAATTAAACTGAAAGAACTAAATATACGGACATAAACATGAAATCACAAGAGACTACTAGCAGTTAACTGACATGCCAGCTCCAGACCCATTACCAACTGACAAATTAAGTTATGTACCCTCAGTATACAGCTTCCATCAAGATCCCTTCCTGTGAGGAGTTTAGCATAATGATTTCATGTATATACCGGAATACATAACCCGTGTCTATGCAATACTGATTTTAGAAATTTAGAATGTGTTTAGTTAAAATGCAAAGACCCTATCAAAAAATCAATGTTTATACCAAAGAAGGCCGTACGTAATGACTTGACAATACCGTATTTATAACCGATTTATAGGTTTTATAAGTTTGTTAGGCGAGTTTAAGTATTTTTTAACCCTTATTTAAAACATTACCGTAAAATAAGGGATGTGAAATTATGGGAAAAGGAAAATCGTCCCTTTTATCATACATTTTAGTATCTAATTAACCATTCGTTATATCAAAATTGATGTCTTAGAACGGACAATGATGATTATTAGAATTGGCTTCATTCAGTTCTTAAGGGTAGATGTCCTTATAATACGTATTGAAGTCGTCATTATTTAAAGTTAAAATATTATCCAAATATTGGAAAGTGTTGTTAAACTTTTCAATTAAATGCTGTTTAGATGGGTCTTTGCTGATGTTGGTCATAAACTGAGATTCGTAGCAGTGCAAAAAAAGGTCCGCTATAAGCGGTGCACAATTGGTACCCAGAGGAATTCCTATGACCTGGCGATAAAAAGAGTTCCCGAAACGAATGAATATATTGTCAAGTAAAAATTCAAGTGCTGAAATCATATAAAAAAAAAGTCCAATTAATTGAGTTCTTTTGTTTTGTATTACTAAAATGTGTTTGAAAGGAATTAGAACAAACATATACACAATCGGATATTTTGAATGCCCATTGAATAAGACGTCTGAATTTTTCCTTTATAAGATTATGTGGTGAGGTAGTATGGAGGGTAGAGAAATCAAAACTTTCAAGGGATTCGAAAGGGGCATTATAAGCATTCAATTTATCGAGAACTTCCAATGAATTTTTTACACTCCAAAANAGATGACAAAATGAATCTAGATTTATATGGCGTTTTGTGGAGTTTAGGAACCCAGTACATAGTTGGAACTGTTTTACTATCATGTTTAGCCTGTAAAGATGTAGCTGTTCGAAAATGTATGTTTGTAATTTCATTTTCCGTTAATTGGGTTAATTGAAAAGTATTTGAACTGGTAATTTCTTTTTGGAGTAATGTTTTCGACAAACTATAATGATGTTATTAGCAGCCATATCAAAGTCCATATCAAAAATAAAATGTCCTTATATTTTTCTAATCGGTAATTCACAAAATGATAAATATAACTCTATGATAAATTGAAATAAGCTGAATTAATAAAATAGTGATTATCCATTATTTGAATTCCAAATTGTTGAGGAAAATTACGCCCAGGGTCTTTAACAACAGTTTTCTGTGTCAAACAGGGAGTGTTGGGATGGCCATCATTTGTGATGGCACCACTTCTAGCTGATTTTGAAAATATTCTGTAAAATATTTTGTAGTAATAAATTGGTCAAACAATGAATTGCCATATTTTCGACTACGCGTCGGGATTTATAGTCATAAAACAAGACAAATTGTTTAACCTATACATGAACTTGCTGTCTACGTGACATAATGAAATAGCTATTACATAAGGACGCGGTGTGTCTGCATAAGATCACCCAGACAGCCGGAAGCCGGAAGGATGAGCTTATAAATGTTAAGATGACTTTATTTCTCATAAATCAATTTACAAAGGTATTCAGAAAAAGCAGGTATAATATATGCAAATGTTAATACAGATGTTACAAATGACAGATAGATAAATCTATAAAAGAATAGAATCAGGGAAAAGAACAGAAAACATTTGCAAACATTTAGCCAGGAGGACGTACATTTTCACTAAATTATTTTAATCAATTTGCATGGTTATTTTAGAAGAGATATGTTCTATGATCTAAATAATGATTGAAACTTAATAACATTTGGACGAGTTATATAGAAATTTGGCAGGCTATATTCCTTCTCTCATTTGCAAGCCCAGGGCACTCTATTCATCCTCTACTTCATTCCTAGTACATAAATTACAAATCTGTTGGTCCCTGTGGATATTCATCCATCTTCCTTGTTCTACAGTTGAGTGTCCTGAATATGCAAAGAATATGAGAATCGATCAGAATCCCTGTCTTCCAAAATATTGAAATATTCCTCAAAATTAAAATTTTCTTAAATTTCATGTAGTTTAAGGTCTTGGATGATACTTGTAAAGACGAATACCAAGACTTTTCAAACTGGTCTATTAATCTTAATTTAATACCTGATACGATCTATTTTGAGGAAACGGCATTTTGTTTGATGTATGATATTATGATATGATAATCAATATATTTGAGCTGATAGTTTGTTTTGTCCACTGTCCCAATAGGGTTTGTAAGTCTCGTCATGTGACACCGAGATTTCACGATAAAATTGAAATTTGAAAAAGTTTTCCACCAAAACATGACGTTGCAGGATTATGACGTTCAAATTTTCGTTTGGTACATCATATATTGTCGTGAAAAATTCAACTTCCGGAACTTTCAAAATTGAACGAGACTTACAGACCCTATATGAAACCATCCTACATCTTATGCTATCTAACAGAAAACAACAAGTCTCACCATATACTATAACGTTTGTTGTGGATTGCTTCATGTGTAATAAAAATTTTAAAAAATTCAATTGAATTTGTTCTATGGCACTGTTATCGGCATATCCCCAAACTTCGCCATACAGCAGTATACTCTGTATACATAACAGTTATGGTGAACTTGTACTTGAGAGAATTTCTCATATGGATGCACTATCATATTTTCAAATTTTTGCATTTTTATTTTTTGTAATATCAAATTGTTATTCTGACCATCTGTTTATTGTGCCTATATCTCATGGTTTTATTATGCAAAGTTTTCTTACTTTTGACTAATGATTGCCCTGTGGTTGTTTTAAGTGTTGTAATTGTCTTTTGTTAGTCTTCTTGTCGGGCAACGGATGACAGCGATTGTAAGAACACTTTGCCATTTAATTTATGTTTGTTGACAACCCCGCATTCATGGATAATGTAGAGCATGGATGTTGCGTTGCTCGACAATTAGCAATGAATTCCGCTCAAACCGGTGCTAGGGGCCGTTTTGAACTTACTATGAGGTTTGAGCACAGCTCATTGATGAAGGCCCCGTGGTGATTCCAAGATGAAGAACAACAATGAAAGCGTTGTTCCATTGCTTTGTTTTGCCATGTATTTGTAGAGACTTTGTCTCATGTACATTTACTCCACATCCCTTTATTACTTAAATGGGTTTAACAATTTTGACAAAGAGGTCAATTTGACACTGGATTGATAAATTATGACGTTAGCTCCTTTGTAAAACGCTGTACATTGCTTTTGTTACTTTTTCGATCAAATTCCTTTGAACGAACCCGATCACGAACAAAAATTAAGCCAAAATATAGTCCGCTAAAAGTTAAACATAATCAATTTGCAAAGTTTCATTAAGAAAAAATGTGGGAAGCTATAAGTATATAATTGTGCATGAAAATAAGCCTAAACAAAAAGCACGTTATGGTAATTTCTAGCTTTTAGATAAATAATCGAAAATCCGAATCTCGCACCTCAAGATAAAACCAATGTCTCAATATGAGAATACCAGGTTCAACAATAACTACAATATGGATCATTTTGATTTTAAATTTGCTATCAGATCATTATATAGGGTAAATTGTGGTACAACATAACATAATTTATCATTTTAGGCCTTATGGATTCTTTGAATAGGTTTGGAACGGGTCTGAATTCAATCGGAATAAGTCCAAGGGGTTTTTTCCCATAATTGTCCAAGAAGTTTCTACTCTCACTTAAATTGTTTAAAAAGCGACTAAATGAGCTATTTTAAACCAAAACTTCACAGATCTGGATAGTTATGCCTCGCATAATATTTTTTCTGAGAATTAAAATCTTTAAAAATTACCAAATTTCACCGATTTCAAACAATAAATCGTCAGGGGGAGAAATTGTATACACATTAAATCATTATTTAGACTTTTTGACAATATCGGAGCCTAATAAAGTCTTACCTGTTTGGAAACAAAAAGGCATTGAGACGTTTTTTTCTGAAATGATAGCAAAAACTCAGATTTCAAAATTTTAAAAATTATCATAAAATCTGCTCGAAAATTTCCAAATTGATGCCCGTCCTAAAAAATGGCTATTACAATGAGAGAACCCTGAATTTTATGGCAATTCACAGCAATGAGACTGTTTCGTTTTGATATTTCATCACATTGATGGAAATTTATCTGTTTAATTGTCGTAAAATTGGATTATCTCCCCTGTATTCAAACACTACCTTCTATAGCTGCAACTGTCACCTAAAACATAAATAGGGACGCTTATTGATGTTTTATCTTTATATCAGCAATAACAACAATGATCTTCGATCAGAATTCATGCATTGAACTCAAACTCATCTTTATGGTCAAAGCTACCACTTTTTTTCATTAAATTTGGTGGTGCATAATTGTGTCGCCTTAGTTCACACAGTTGAGACATATAGGGATCACTATCTGTCGTCTTGCGTCATCGTCGTTATCCGGCGGCGTCGGCGTCACAAAAAAAAAATTGTCACAGTTTTCTCAGAAACCATTTATCCCATCTTTCTTCAATTTGGCATGGAGGATCAGTATGGGGACCTATACCGTGTAACAGAAATTGGGATCTCTTGCATGCTCACTTCCTGTATGATGGAACTTACAATAATTTGCTGATCAACATCACACAAAAA
>MJUU01073654.1:58318-70608 GCA_002080025.1 Modiolus philippinarum | reverse complement strand
AATCTTCGGTGTTTTTCATCCAGTCAATAGAGAAACAGTTTGCACAACTTAAACACGTTAATTAAGAAATACACATCTCGTTAAATAAATGTTGAAATGTTTAAAAGCTCGGCAAAACATTGGCAGAATTTATTTAACTCGATTTTAGAAATTTCATAATCAACTTGTCCTTGTTATGGAAACTATATATAACTCTCACTTCTCAGTAGCGAAAGGATGTGTTATTTCATTTTATAGTTTAAATAACTAAACACTGAAGTTTGTAAAAGTACAAATTCGTCATGTCAATAATTTTGTTTTGACATTTTCCGTTGTGTCAGAAGTAAATGAGAAAAACGAGCCTGCTACAATATTTCGATGCAAACAATGATAGTAACCATGAAACAATAATAGTAACCATGAAACAATGATAGTAACCATGAAACATTCAAATTAATATTTGTTGCACAATATTTCGACGACATGACCTTCTTCAGTGGATGCAAAATGGTAAATATCACAGATAAAGTTGCTTTCTATTATATCTTCTGAATTAAAGATGGGAAACAACTCAGATGAATCCTAAAAAGATGTAAGTTGGCTTGTTTATTCTAGTCTTTATAACCACAGCAAAATACATAAAATGTCTTCTTAAATGCACGTCGATTTTTTACCAAACTTTTGGGAAGTTTTGAGTTTGATTTTTACTTCCGTGGTTCGACAGTGTTTAACCAGCAGACTAAGCTCCTTTGAGCTAGCCGGCAGATAAGCGGCGAGCACTACTTGAACAATTTTTCAAAATTACGTATTGTCTAATTCTTTTCTTTTTCAAGATAGTGGTCTTTGATTCACCAGGTCCCGAGTTCCTATCGTTGTTTACGTTTGTCTTTTGTCTTTTTATTTTTCTAATGCAGTTCCCTTGTGGATTATGGCCTAATGTAATTTTCGATCATTGTAGGTGTAAACTATATTTTCTTTATATGACAGGAGGTATTAAAAAAAGTCACCTGCAAGTAATTAAAATGATTATTCATGCCTTTCTAAAATTCTTATCAAAACAAAAAGGAAAATGCAGGAAATGTCTGCAGTTACTGAAAATTTCAACTACAGGACGCAATGCACCGGACACCTTTACAATAAAAACATAAGTAAATTATTCAAACAAAGGAATTCCGGACAGAACCTAGCAAAATTCAGTGGTAGGGTTAAATCAGTTTTTCGGCACCCAAACCTCACCCTTTTCTATGCCGCCTTTCCCATACGTGTAACCACATGTGCGGTCTGTCCGAACGATTTGTGATTTAAGGTAGGTTTAGCCCTCAGCAAAGCATGTAACTCGTATCCAATGGAATTCACCTTCCTGCTTTTCCCGATTGGTGTCGCTGCTGCATTATCAGGCAGTTCGCTGGAAAACTTGTGTTGCACGCATGTTCAAAAATTGTTCCTTGTGCGCGACTTTTCCCGGAATCACGACGTCATAGAACAAAACCTGATAGTGCAGTGGCGACACTAGACGGAACAAAATAGGGAAGGTGCATTCCATTTGCGTACTTGTCAGGAGTTTTTGTATTGACAGATCATTGTATACTTAAGTAAGAATGAAGAGTGATTATTGAATTTCAAAAGATCACATGCACGTTTCGATTTCAAGATAGGTTAAGCAATTTTGAAAGTATTTATTGAAAAATATTCGCTCGCTTCCCTGCAATCAAGCACTTCTCGGTTATTGTATTCAAATACATACGGAAAGATTGCTTTATCACCTAAACACTTCAACCTCTTTGATCTTGCATGCCTGCTTACTTTTCTCATTTGTGTCACCTAGGTATTAGTCTAATTTTTACAAAAAGGTGAACAAAAACACATCTGCGTTACATCATATGCTGGATTAATAGAACATAGAAACTGCCCAAGGGAGATAATTTGATAAAATAATTTAATATAGATTTCATTAACGAAATCAATATTTCATAATTTCTCTCTTATTTCAACATTGACCCCTAATTCTGATATGACGTCCTTTAATCGCCCTGTGTCCATAACCGTGGTAAAATCCACATAAACACGTTGGTATTGTCATGAGAATCAACTACACTTTTGATAACGTCATAGACAGTTTGACGACAATTTTTACAGCTTCATAGAACAAAATGTCATACTTTACGGGGTAAAATTGCTGTTTCACCTATGAATACAAAGACGGATTCATCTCTCCTGTACCCTGTAAGTGTTGTTCAAAATGACCATTACCAATCAGTAACCTACTAGTCTTTCAAATCATATGCATCACTGACTGTGTGACGGGTGCTGTATACAGACCAGGACATGCTTAGATTAGTGGCGAGCACCCTTGACCCATTTTTCAAAATTACGTTTTGTCATATTCTCTCCTTTCAAGATTGTGGTTATGGAGTTAGTAGTCTACCTGTATTGTGTTTTATCCGTATGTTTACTACACTATAGGAAAACTGGACAGATAAAGGGGAGGTTTGGATACCCACAAACCAGTTTAAGCCTACCGCTAGCTTTTGCTAGTGCCGGTACCAAGTCCGGCTGTCCCGAGTTCCTATCGGTATTTACATTTGTCTTTTGTCTTATTTGTGTTTTCCCTGTGTAGTTCCCTAGCAGATTGTGGCATGTAATTATAATTTTCAGCCATTGTAGGTGTTTCCTGTTGTCCCTTTTATTTCATTTACCCGTCTGGAGCACCTGATGTCACTCTGTTTTTTAGAGTTCACACTGTTAGTGCTTTAGTTTTTTGTATTGTAAATGTAGTGGTTGTGTGTTTTGTGGGAATTTAGTGTCTATGGTCTTCCGTCTGCAGGTGTTCTTACTTTTGCCTTGTCTCTGGACTTTGATATATGTAGTCTTGTGCTTTGTTCCTTCGGTATTCTACTGCCGTTGTTTTAAAAGAAAGCCTTTTGTACATTGTATAAGTATTAATTATTTCTAAAGGCTTGGTTTATTGATCTTAATGAGATTTTGAAAAAAAATACACTTCAAAGTTCTTTGTTTTTATTTTCAATGAGTATTTAATGCTTACACCTGTTGTGCTATTTTGTCTATTTTTAAAACAGACCAAGACTCTTATTTTAATTCAGACTGGTCAAGACAGGTTCAGACATGTCGAGACTCTTTCAGTACTTAATAAGACTGGTCAAAACAGGTTGATACTTTGCAAGTACAGGTTCAGACTGGTCGCGACAGGTCAGGACTTTTTCAGTATAAGTCAAGACTAGTCGTATTCAATCGTTTTCCTATTTGTTATTGCCGTTGTCCCTGGATTGTTTATTTTTAGCTCGCCTGACCCGAAGGGTCAGTGTGAGTTATTGCCATCACTTGGCGTCCGTCGTCCGTCCGTCCGTTAAACTTTTTACATATTCATCTTCTCCTCTGAAACCACTGAAGCAAATTCAACCAAACTTTACAGGAATGATGTATGGAAGGTTCTTTACAAAGATTGCTCATTTCATTCCGATCCGATAAAAAACATGGCCGCCAGCGCGGAACTTAGGTTTAACATTGGACCCTATGGGAAAAATCACATTTTCATCTTCTGCTCTGAAAAGGCTGAAGCAAATTGAACCAAACTTTACAGGAATGATGTACTAAAGGTCCTTAACAAAGATTGCTAATTTCGTTTCGATCCAATGAAAAACATGGCAGCCAGCACGAAACATGGTTTAACATAAGGACCCTATTGGAAAATCATATTTTCATCTACTCCTCTGAAATAACAGAAGCAAATTCAACCTAACTTTACAGGAATGATGACTGAAGGTACTTTACAAAAATTGCACATTTCATTTCAATCCGACAAAAAACATTGCCTCAAGTGCAAAACATAGTTTAACATTGGAGCCCTGGGTATGAGAAAACCATCCTTTTCATCATCTTCTCTCAAAACAATTAAAGCAAATTATACTAAATGTACAGAAGGTCGTTTGCAAAAATTACTCATTTCAATAGGATCAGACAAAACACACGGGTGCTAATTGAGAGCTTACCTAAACACCCTACCCCATTGGTAAAAAACATGATCATTTTTGGTCATGTATGGCATAGAAGCGTTTTGTCAGGTGAGCGATACAGGCTCAGTCTCTGAGCCTCTAGTTTTACTTACAGTTCGGTTCTCACTTTTTTATTTGCTCCGGGGAAGTGTATAGCTTTTGAGCTAATTCAATAAACAGACAATGTTTGTTGCTTTGAAGAATAAGGAAAAGCTACAGAAACCTTTTAGTACATATTATACACTAGTGCAAACATTTCTAGAGCTCGTCAGCTTGCGTTCAAAGCGATTTGCATATTTCCCTAAATAGATTGTGCTAAACAACGGCAGTAGAATGCTAACGGAGGAATTTTTAGCGAAAAAAGAAAATTTGATTTTCAAGGTTATACTAAGGACTTTAAAGTAACAGAATTGTGTTTTCCAATTTATTTTTTCAGATATAACTAGAAACACCTTCAATAGCCGAAAATCACATTCACATGCCACAATCCACAAGGCAACTATACAAAAAATAACCCTAATCAAAGACACAAGACAAAAAAATAACACTAATCAAAGACAAAAGACAAAAAATAACCCTAATCGAAGACAAAAGACAAAACAATTACACTAATCAAAGACAAAAGACAAAAAATAACCCTAATCAAAGACAAAAGACAAAAAATAACCCTAATCAAAGACAAAGGACAAAAAATAACCCCAATCAAAGACAAAAGACAAAAAATAACCCTAATCAAAGACAAAAGACAAAAAATAACCCTAATCAAAGACAAAAGACAAAAAATAACCCTAATCAAAGACAAGAGACAAAAAAAAACACTAATCAAAGACAAAAGACAAAAAATAACCCTAATCAAAGACAAAAGACAAAAAAAATTACATTTTATTCAAAGACAAAAGACAAAAAATAACCCTAATAAAAGACAAAAGACAAAAAATAACCCTAATCAAAGACAAAAGACAAAAAATAACACTAATCAAAGACAAAAGACAAAAAATAACCCTAATCAAAGACAAAAGACAAAAAATAACCCTAATCAAAGACAAAAGACAAAAATAACCCTAATCAAAGACAAAAAATAACCCTAATCAAAGACAAAAGACAAAAAAAATAACACTAATCAAAGACAAAAGACAAAAAGATAAGACTAATCAAAGACAAACGTAAACATCGATAGAAAATGTAAACATATATTTACATTATTTTTTATATTACCCAAATTTCGAAATTGACAAAGCGTAATTGATACGCCATCATCGGCATCATTCCCGGTCTTGTACCTTCATATCGATAACTCTTGGCGTTTGAAATGAATACTCTAAGACAAACGTGATGATTTATACTCTCCAATAATGAACTTCCCATTTTTGAGCAAAAAATATAGGCACATGACGAATACATCGCAAACTTTATTTGGCATACAGAGCGAAAGTGCTATTTCTCCCCTCTTCCAAAAAAGAACGTAACAATGTTATTTTGAAACTGACAAAACAAAAATTTTCCAGTGGCCACCAAAATCTGACATATTGTGGTAAAGTTTCAATTTTTCCGATAAGAATACTAGTAGACCTTTCTCTTTTTACGCCAGTTTATTTAACAGCTACATGCATATCTATTCACTTTCACGAATAAAAAAAACAATGTGGTATCACATATGTTACGAATGCATTCAATGTCATTATCAATGACAATAAAATACAGTTACACAGACTATGATTAACAGGTGCTAAGTCCAGATTGGATTTTAATATTGCATTTTCATAAAATTTGGTAAGACAATAAATAAGACCAATATCCATTAGCATTAGATGAATGTTTTCCATTGTTGATCTCAACTCCTCACCTTTTCCCCACACTCATACGTGTAATTCTAAAAATCCATACTTCAGTCGGTTAAATAAAAAGTTGTCATACAATATATTTTGAAAACGGTAGATTCCAAAGATATTTTTTTTTCAAGAATTTGTTTTATCTCAGAACAATTATAATTACCATGGAAAATATTGCCAGCCTCATTGAAGATGTTAAATCATCATAATATGGAAGAGAATTTTCTGGAAGATATTTTCTTAACCATTATAATGTGTTCCAAATGGGAACATTGGAAAATCTCTAGTCTAGAAGGTCAGATTATCTTCATTCTTTTGAAAGTCTTTTGTCCACAAGTCCGTCTGTTCAATGTAAATGTATTTGAAGATAATATCAGATAACTAGTCAGCTCTTGTATACTTCATTTTTGAAAACTGTTATGCTTGCGTCGGTCCAAATCCAAAATGTCTACCATGACCATCGGATTTTTTATTTAACTTACGACCGTTTTGACAATAAAACCATTAAACTAATTATCCAGTTCGAACCAAAGTCGGCTACAAATACCCTGGGGAACAATACAGGTTAGACGACCCTCAGGTTTATCTACAACTTAATCGCTATCTAAGCTCCAACCATTACAAAATATCATTTCTCTAGGATCCCGGCCCGTGCACGATATTACACAGTTATTTAATTTGTAGCCAGGCAATAGACCAGAATATTTTCCCGAGGTAATGGAAACAGCTCTGTGTTCTATTTCCCTCAGCCGTTGGAAAATATTTCTGAGCTATTGTCTAACTACACATTGAATAACTGTTTTATTACGTAATCTGCACAAAAGATAAATAAGTTGCGGAAATGGCCGTCTGCAAAACTCAAATTCACTGCAAATCATTTTAGTTAAATTATTATTCTGATACACAAATGTTCATTTGTAGCAAAATGCTTAGTTAATCTGAAAAAATATAATTTTATTTTTTAAAATTTACATTTTCAATATCAAAAAATGTGCAAAATGGTATAGTATTCATGTCGATTTATTTCATAATGTTAATGAATGTGCATTTGCTTTACACATTTTTAAAACCATAATAAATAGTTCTGTCAGTCAGAACTCTAGCATATTTTTGTGTTCAGTGTGTCTTGTAGTATTTCTCTCATTATCAATAATTTGGTCTTGTTTATTACACAAAATGTTAGTTCAAACTTGTCAAGGCAAAAAAATCAATTTCACTTAAATCAATATGCTTTTGACCAATAACATTAGCCAGGATAAAGAACAGTAATGAATATTCATAAAATTGTTTGACCAACCACAGTAACCAGGCAATAGAACAGTAATAAATATTTATGAAATTGTTTTGACCAATCACAGTAGCCAGGCAATAGAACGGTAATGAATATTCATGCTGAAATCATTTTGACCAATCACAGTAGCCATGAAATAGAACATACCAGGCAATAGAACGCACCAGGAAATAAAACACTTAATTGTTACAATCTCCAAAATAGTTCAAAATACAAAATACTTAATTAAACATATATAACAATACAATTAGGTAATAAAGGTCAGCATACACATACTTGTTTTACTGGTTTGTCTTCCAAGTACTATACAAATACCCCCTTGTTTGTTATCGTAACGGAAGGGAAGGTTTGGCATGTCATAAAACTGGTTTAACCTACCACTTCTTTAAAACGCCTTTACCAAGCCAGGACCATTGAGGTCCACAATTTTTCCGATTACCTGATTTGTCTTTTTGTCACATTGACTTCAGCTCTTGACAACTCTGTTCGGTAATTTTGTTATGAACCATATTTACCATTGTTCATAAAAGATAGCTCATTGTTTATAGCATATTTACTAAGTATCTGCCATGTTTATGAGTAAATATAACAGAAATATATGTATGCTGCAAATTTATATGCACCCGAGTTCAATTAAATATTAATACATTAAATTCAATACAATTTCTTCTTTATGCTTGCAATTATTTCAATTTTAATGCCTATCTTTAATAACAATGAAAATATTGTACAAAGTGGAACCAATATTTTGTCATTGTTTAGAGGTTACAACCTGTACAACATAATTTTGCACATGTTGCAACTTGTATTCTAGTGTCATATAAGTTGCAACCTGTAAAACAAATTGTACATGTTGCAACTTGCATGAAATTGCAACTTGTACACCACAAATAGAAGGATTGAACATATAAATGATAGGGAAAATGACTATATGAGGGGGTAACTTTTAAATTCCATTTTATAGATTTTGTTCATACTTTGTATGTTTTTTTTCATTATATCGTTTACATATAAGAAATTTGAAAAAAATAGGGGTTACCGTTTCTAAATTAATTTCACTAATGATATTTATATGAATTTATTCTATCAAATTATCTCCCTTGCAAAATTTCTGTGTTCTGTTAACCAGGCATTTGTCAATGAAAATGTTGTACAAAAAAGTTGAGGTACAAAAATTTCAATGATTTGTAACTTCCTTTTCATTTCATATATGAAACCTATATGAACAAGTATTACACATAATGGCGGAATACTATCACTGAGTCGCCTTTAGGTAGTAGACCTCGGGTAATAGGTGATAACCCCTTTTCATGTAAAAAATTATTGTTGTCATTGGTATGAATAGAATATCAAAATTAGAAATAAAATATCCACCTGATCATGAAATTACGCTCTTTTAGTAATACACTTCATAATGCCTGGATTAAAATTTCCAGGTTTCCAAAGATATATCTCAAAAATATTAAAATAAATGAAAGTCAGATATTTGGCAAGGGAGGTACTTCTTTCAACTTGACGTTCAGTATCAAGGAATATTCTGACTTTTTATGCAGTTTTCCTAACATTATGAAAACAGAGTTAGCTAAATTTTTATGAAATGTTGACTTAAGCCATATGCATGAAGTATCTTAAATTTGACAGTTTTTTATGAAGAAATTGGAAGAAACTCTGTTTCCAGCAATGTTTCCAGCAATGGTGTCATTGGTCTTCCGTCTTTTGGTGTTCTTGCTTTTGCCTTGTCTCTGGACTTTGATTTGTGTAATCTTGTGCTTTGTTCCTTCGGTATTCTGCTGCCGTTGTTTTCGACAATGTAATTTGTTTAACTGCAAGTCAATACTTAAAGCATGCTCATGATATTCATTATCTGATATTTAGGTCTACAAGTTTCTAAGAAGCAGTTTTAGTAATTTATGTAAAATTTCTGCCGATTCTTATCTATATACAGTAAAGCAGTATAATAGCGTAATCGTGATTTCTCAACAGAATTTAAGACTCCCAAGACGGGTGTTTCTGTGAACTGTAGATATAACATCTTACGGTGAAACATTTTAAAATTGTAAACCGGTGCTAGGGCCGTCTTGATCGTACTGTGAAGTATGAGCAAAGCTAATTGTTGAAGGACTCATGGTGACTTCAAGATGAAGAGCAACAATAGGAGTTGCTCCTTTGCTTTTTTTAGTTCCCTACCGGCTTCGCCGAAAGGGACATTAGGTTTGCACTCCGTCAGTCCGACAATCTCTCCGTCAATCCGTCACACTCAGTTTTCCGGACCTTTTTCCCATACTATAAGAGATATTTATCTAATATTTGGTATGTAAGTCTACCACCATAAGTCACAGATCAAGTTCGAGTTTGGTTCTGGTTCATTGATATTGTATGAAGTTATGGGTGTTTGACTTAGAAAATTTTGGTAAAATATATTTTTTCCGGACTCTTTTTAAACCGTTCCAGATACGAAGGTAATATTTGCTATGTGAGTTTACCACTATGAGTTACAGATCAAGTTCGAGTTTGGTTCTATTCCATTGATATTTGACGGAGTTATGGGCCTTGGAATTAAAAAATTTTGGTAAAATATAGGTTTTCCGGACTTTTTTCTAAACCGTTTCAGATATTAAGCTGATATTTGCATTGTTAATCAACCACTATGGGTTACAGATCAAGTTTGAGTATGGGTTGGGTCCATTGATTTTTGACGGAGTTATGGGCCTTGGGTTTCGAAAAGTTTTCTTTTTTAACTACTTTTGCTGGTATAATAAGGAATTATTCCACCGGTAGGGGACTTCTGTATTACCTTGCAATACGATCCACACTTGTTTACCATGCATTTTTAGAGACTTTGTCTCATGTGTCCCATTTCCTTTCATTCACCATTAGCACACAATTGTTTCATACTGCAAATTTGACATTGAATATTTGGAAAATGTATAGGTTACCCCGTGTCTACAATCTTAAGTGCAGATTGGATTTTAAAAGTGTATGTAGATAAAATTTAGTAAGACAATAAATTGGACCAATATCAATATATGATTTGCATGAATTGTTTTTTAGGATGTTGAGCTCAACAAACAAACACTCACGCCGTCAATATTTTTAAAAATTAAAAAGTTAATTGAGCTGTATCTTCATAGCTATCTGACACGTGTATGGTCCCGGTGTGATACTGTTTAGAGCTGTCTATTTTCAAGACTTGATTAAAGCCAAGACTGAAATTTGGCTGCTTTTCGGTCTTTTTTATGCATATTTTTGCCATCAATTTATTATTTTTTGGACATAAATGCGAGAATATGACGTTATCTTCATAAATACGTTAAGATAAGATTTTGTCAAAGATTTAGTAGTTTAATATTTATATTTGGACTGGCTGTTGCGATCAAGTTTCACTTGTTTCAGTGTACGTATATTTTTATTTATCAATAAATTGTTTTTCAATTATGCTACAGCAATTTATTGCAATACATTTCAATAAAATCATTTCTGCAAAAAGCTATGAAAATTACTTGCTTTTCTCTGTAACTATCTACACACAACTATTTTTGGTGATTGAAAATTTTGATTCATGTTACTCTTAGCAGTAGAAAAAAATGAAATGTTTAGTTTTTAGTCGATGTACTTCGTTCTAGATCTTGACTTTTACTCGATTCCTTTTCCTTTTTATTCTCTGTATGGACGTAGTTTCGGATTTTGTGCATTAATTTTATTATAATTTTTCGTTACATTGTTTGTTTTATTTTATTTTTCTGTATTTTACCTCACTTGGCTAGGCCGGGTTGAGCTTTTGCCATCACTTGGCGTCCATCGTCTGTCATCTTAAGCTCGCTTTCAAAAATCATCTTCCAAATGAAACCAAACTTCAGCTGAATCATAAGTAGGGCATCTTGTTTCATATATTGTGTTTTCTTTGTCCTAAGTCAAGCAACATGGACGCTGTTACTAAGAATAGAACACAGGAGTAATGGTGCTGCTGATGAGGAATTAAATTCCGAAATGGCCATACAGCTCATTAAAATTGTTGCAGTTGGAGTTAACATATGTGTTTTGGTCTCATGTTCATTTACTTCATATCCTTTCATGAAATATTAGAGTTGTCCTTAGATGATGCCCTTCAAAGTTTGTGATTTTTATGTTCGTACCCTAGTTTCCCCCTTTCATTTAGACCATATCCAAATAGTTGTCATCAGAAAATTTTAGTTAAGTTTTAAAGCAAATACCATCAAGGTCTATTAACATACTTAACAATGACGCCCTTAAGTACTTAGGTTATTTGGAATCCCTATGTCAGCCATGGCCCAGGTGAGCGATACAGGCTCTTGAGAGCCTCTTTTTGATTTTTTGTTTTGTTGAGTTTTGGTTTTCTTTTGTATTGTTCAATATTTGGAGGTATATTGTAATTACATTCATTAATATACTACATCAAGCTTTTTTGCATAACTAATGTAACGAAAGGAAAAGATGCGTTGAGAGTCCCAGGTATCATCTTTTTGTTAATTGTATTAATATATAATAATCATAATAAATTAACAGTGACTTCGGTATTTTCCTTTTCATTGCCATTGGGTCGACGCCTCTGCTAGTGGACTGTTAGTCCCCGAGAGTATTCAACAACCCGGTAGTCGGTACTTATTTGTTGACTCGACAACTTACTTTATTGAAACTTTCAAAAATTTTATTTAAAAATAAGGAGTAAATGTTTTCTTATGTGATTTTGGCTTATCTACTTAGATCCTTTGGTTATTTATTCTGTATCAGCTTTTACACAATTTTCTGTTTATGGACTTCCAAATGTTTTTGTTTGATCTGGACTGATGAGACATAAGTTGTCGAAATGCGCATATGCAGAAAATAATTTAACAGTGACTTTGGTATTTTGTAATTTGTCCCGTACACAAATACTTTTTTATAAACCCTTCCGTTGGCAAAAATATAAAAATGCAAATATTTGTCATTCATTTAATGGGCAAAGTGAGCTGAGTCCTTTACTAATTTTTTACTTTCCATTTAGATCCTATCGGGTCTGTAAGTCTCGTTCATTTTTGCTACCTCCGGGAACATGATTGGTACCCGGAAGTTACATTTCTAACAAAAACATGTGACGTTTCTGGCAAAAACATTGAACGTCATAATCCTGCAACGTCATATTTAGGCGGGAAACAATTTCAAATTTTAATTTTATCGTGAATT
>MJUU01073654.1:35151-46953 GCA_002080025.1 Modiolus philippinarum | reverse complement strand
TTATTAAAGTTTTGCAAGAATACTCCCATTGCCCAAAAAAATGTTGGGTTTTTGTTGTTTTGAATTCTTTTGTATTACCATAATTTTTTCATAATTTTGCCTGACAGGTGTACTTGGTTTTGGGGATCTTTTAATCAAGGAATAGTCCATCGTGTATTTCGATTTTTTGTTATAAGAGTAGAGTATTCAGTTGTAGGGATGCACAATTATTAGTCTATTAATATATCATAATATGGAGTGATAGGAAAAAGAAGGGAAAAGGGGAATGTGTCAAAGAGACAACGACCCAAAGGGGAGTAATAACAACTCAAAGCCACCGTAAGATCTTCAATGAACGGTGAGGAAACCCCACACCCAACGGCAAGTCGGAGTTGGCCCCTAAATAAAGAGTAATCAAGTTCAGCGAAATAAACATCATCATGGGTTTTGATTACAACCGAGATCTCCTAAATTCAAGTTGATTTCAGGTAGACTGATATCTCCTCATATCCAAATGATAGGAAAGTTTGTTCTAATTCTTAGCACCCGTTCTAAAAGACAGTTATGCTATCGTTTGGTGGCTGATGCAGGTATTGAAGTCATCCTTATGAATATTTATTCTCCATGGATGGTTGCTTATCTCCCAAATCTTCCTCTTCTGACATAACAACATCAATAGGGTCTGTAAGTCTCGTCATGTGACAGCGTGATTTCACGATAAGATTTAAATTCAAAAATGTTTCCCGCCATAATATGACGTTTTCAGATTATGACGTTCAAATTTATGTTGAAAACGTCTTATGTTTTTGTTCAAAATGTAACTTCCGGGTGCAATTTATGTTCCTGGAAGTTCCAGAATTAAACGAGACTCACAGACCCTATATAATACCGAAGAAACAAAGAACAAGATTACATAAATCAAAGTCCAGAGACAAGGCAAAAGAAAGAAAATTAGAAGACGGAAGACCAAAGACGCCACACAACCACAAAATGTAAATATAACAAAAGAAAACCAAGGCACTAACAGTGAAAACTCTCAAACAGAGTGATTCCCTCCTCTTCTGACATAAAAGTCATCCATGTAAATGCCCCATCTATACACATGGCTGCTGGCCCCTTCAGCCTTTCTTCCATTGACACTTTTGTTAACCTTGTACATGTTTTTATTTCTTGTGCATTAATTGCTAATTTCTTTTCACATCCTGAATTCCTCATAAATACTTCATTTTAAACATTTTTCAATATGGGTTTCTTTTGTTAAGTTCTAGTGCTGCTTATGAGGAATTAATTTCCGAAATGGCCATACGGCTCATTAAAATTATTGCAGTTGGAGTTAACACATGTGTTATGGTCTCATGTTCATTTACTCGAAATCCTTCCGTAAAATATCCATCTCTTTGGGGCTATACATCACTCCCTTATCCTCTTCTGCTGACGTTTTTGCCATCCATGTAAACACTACGTTTTTTGTTTGGCTACTGGCCTTCGTAAACTTGTTCTGTTGACAATATCGTCAGACCTGAGAATGTTTTATATTTTTTGTGTGGCTACTGCCCTATCAAAACTTCTTAATATACAAACTACTGTTGTCATTATAAAAGCTTTATCTTTTAGGGTGGCTACTGGACTTCTAAAACTTCTGTTTCAATATTTTCAGCTTGCGAATTTCTTATATTTTTGCATAGGTGCTGGCCCTTTAAAACTTGCCCTGTTAACACTACTGCTTTCCTCATACCTGTAATATCTGTTTGTTGTTGCTGACCTCAATGCACATCTTCACCTGATATTTTTGTCATCCCTTTAAATACTATTGTGGCTACTGGCCTACTAACATACTAACATATTTTCTGTCCTCCTTTTTTTTCTTTTTTGTTGTTGTTGTTTTTTTTGTTTTTTTTTTTGTGCTAAATCTTTATCTGTTATTTACGGAAGCCCATAGAGGACCTCTAAAGAACAAAAATAAAAAAAAAATTATATCGTTATCTCGATATATATATATCGTTATATCGATTTAATTATATCGTTATCTCCATATAAATAAATCGTTATCTCGATATAATTATATCGTTATCACGATATAATATTGATATCGTTATCTCGATATATTTATTTCGTTACATCGATATAATTATTTCGTTATCTCGATATAAATATATCGTTATAACGAAAAAATATATCGTTATAACGATATTTTTATTGTGGTATATTTCAAGAGAAATTACAATTGTATGAAAACCTATTCGCGTTACATTCGAATTTTTAATTTAGTTAAACAGGATGAATTGATTTATATGATAGTTAATTGTCAGCTTATGCTAGGTTTACACTGCCGATCAGATCAACTCGATCAACTCGAACTGCTGTTTTATACCGATCAACGTCATAAAATTCATTGATCGAGCTAACTCACGACGTCCATTCGACCTTTACCCGATTGAACACGACCAACACTCGACCATTTTCGATCTCTTTACGATTCACGTACGACGTATGCTCGACTATTATTCGACCAACCAGACTCCTAAGCCGATTAGACCAAACTTGTTACGATTGCCCATAGATAGTCCCTTTTCAAAATATATAGAATCTGCCATATCTTCAGCTAATACAAGAGGCATAAAGTTTAACATTGTATCCGAAGGATCTTCTCTGAATTCACTGGACCAATTACAATCAAAATTGGTCAAAATAGTCCTTTCGTTGTTCCATTTCAAAAAAGTATCTATCTTATCTGCATGCAATCCAAGATGGATGACAACGGACAACATAATATGACATTCGACCCTCCTAAGATATTCATTCAAAGATCTTCTACTCTGAAACTTCTTTGCCAATTCGCCAAAATTGAAATCAATAGTCCTTGGTTGATAATATCCGGCAGATTCTCATCATATCAAAGATGGTCATCAGCCAAAATGAATATTTTTATCCCCACCACAAGACGAAATGGCGAGTTATATTACAAAAATAAATAATGACATACGGTGAAGTAAATGAACACGAGACAAAGTCTCTTCAATACATCATGGTTAAACCAAGTAATGGAACATTGTTTTTATTGTTGTTCTTCATTATCACAGACGGACATAATCTGACCAGTTTGTGTTTCAATAAAAAAATCCTAATGCACGAATTAATAATATGATAAATATTAAAGACAAAAACCTGCTTCATCTCATTTCTAAACTCCGATATACAAAGTGGTGAGATATTCTGTTCACCTTCAGCACGTGTACATCCGTCCGTCCGCCTGTCTATATGTCCCTTCACTTGTGAGTAACAGTAAACACCTTCAACTAGTAACAATCCACAAGCAAACTTAACTAGAAAAACACAAATGAAAACCAATAGAAAAACGTAAATAACGATACGAACTCGGAATAGCCGGACTTGGTACCGGCACAAGCAAAAACAAGCGTTAGGGTTAAACCGGTTCCTGGGTATCCAAGCCTCATGTATCTGTCATTATAAATATTTATACTTCGCCATATCGTCGTGTTGTTTGAATAAAATGCCTTAATTTATATGTTGTATTTTAGTTCGTCTATCATATAAATCAATATTACTTTAAGGGCATTTCTAACCCTCGTTTTTATTGAAATGTTGTTAAAAATGTCAAAAACTGATAAAAAAATCCAGAAAAAACTGGGACGTACGTAATAGGGGATATTGACAGGATATTCTTCATGATTCCGTTAAATTGGCTTTGGGATCCAATGACCTGAAGATATTACAGGTATACTCGCATCTCACTGATACTGCCGATGTCTACTGAAATCTATGATGATTCTTTATCAAACGCTTCGGGGAGTTTTGAGTTTGATTTTTATTCCGTAGTGCGACAGTGTTTCATATTCCAGCAGACTAGGCTCCTTGAGCTGGCCGGCAGTTTAGCGGCGAGCGCTCCTCGACCCATCTTTCTAAATTACCTTTTGTCTTATTCTTTCTTTCTCAAGATTGTGGTCTTGGAGTTAGTAATCTACCTGTATTGGGTTTAATTTGTATGTTTATCAAACTATAGGTAAACGGGGTAGAGAAACGGGGAGGTTTGGGTACCCATAAACATGTTTTACCCTACCGCTAGCTCTTGCTAGTGCCGGCACCAAGTCCGGCTATCCCGAGTTCCTATCGTTGTGCATGTTTGTCTTTTGTTATTTTATTGTTTTTCTTTTGCGGTTCCCTGGTGTATTGTGACTGATTGTAGTTTTCGGTCACTGAAGGTGTTTATCTGTTATCTATTCTACATTAAAAATACTGTTTAAAAAATCAAGCGTAACGCGAATACTTTTCCATACAATCGTAATTTTTCTTGAAAATACAAAAATAATTACATGGTTATAACGATATAATTTTTACGAGATAACGATATATTTATATCGAGACAACGAAATAATTATATCGAAATAACGAAATAATCATATCGAGATAACGAAATAGCAATTTATCGAGATAACGATATAAATATATCGTTAGAACGATATAAATAAATCGAGATAACGATTTAATTATATCGAGATAACGATATATATATATCGAGATAACGATATATGTTTTTTTTTTATTTGTGTTCTTTAGAGGTCCCCTATGGGCTTCCGTAGTTATTTTAGCTTGTTAGCTATTCGTAAATTGAGAAAAACTTTATAGGATAAAGACTTAAAGACTTAGGGCGTGAAAACAGGACCAATTACCTAACAAACGAATAGAGAATTGTATAGAAATAATTTACATCCGAATTTGGATAGATTTTTCTATGATTCTTACTAAAAAGCTTTCTGTTTTCATTTGTGTTGGCAAAAACCTTGTTTTGTCGGCTGAACTATATGCACTTTTTATTTTTCTCTTATTTATTACAGGCCTTTTAGTTGTTTTATCTTTATCCGGAATTATAATTCTAAAGAGTGAAATTTCCGTGACATGTCCATATATGGAATTACCATATAAAAGATACGCTACTTGGAATGGTAATCGGTCATCTAGAGGTACAATAGGACACAACATGTGGATACAGAAAAAAATTAGCAGTGCATCTTTGTCCACGACTACACAGAATTTACACCGGAAACAGAAAATGAAGGAAGATAAGCATGGAACATTATGTCCGTTTGCCATCGGTGGACCTGGCAATCAAATTTTTATGTTTGCTTCCGTATTTGGAATTGCAAAATCGACTAATATGAATTTCGTTGTTGGTAAAAATACGTTCGTCAATCGTGTTTTTGATTTAACAGTCAAAACAATTAATAATGACAATTTTTGCAGTAAATTAAAAAATAAAATAGAAAAAAAATCAGGAACATTTGAGAGTGACTTGCTTAAATTTAACACCAGTAAGAACTATAGAATCGGTGTTTACTTACAGTCATATAAATATTTTCACAATTTCACATCAGAAATAAAAAAGCAACTTGTATTTCGCCAACATATACAGACTTCTGTGAATAAAACTATAAATAAAATTTTACAAAAATTTAGTGTTCAGTCGAGGAGCAACGCAACACTAGTTGGTGTCCATATAAGAAGGGGTGACAAATTAGAATTCGAAGATTGCAATGTGGCTACACCTGAGTATCTCCAAAAAACTTTTTCCTACTTCCAGAAGAAATATACGAATGTAATCTTTATTGTTGCATCAAACGGAATGGAATGGACTAAGGAAAATATGCCTGCAAATATTACAGTTGAATATATAAATGGTAGTCCGGAGATGGACATGGCAACGTTGGCATCATGTGATCATATTATATCTACAGTTGGAACATTTGGTTGGTGGTGTGGTTGGTTGGCTGGTGGAGAGGTAACTTATTTCAAATGGCCGGCAAAACCAGGATCAGCATTCGCGAAAAGGCTTACTTATGATGACTTTTTCTATCCAGGCTGGATAGGGTTTTGATGTACTTAAAAAACACAAGGCAGGGAATGCCTATTTTCTTTTATTCAGGTCTTTCCAATAGAGAAATAACTTCTTCCTTTATCGTTTTCGAGACCTTGATTCAAAAGTGTGAAGAGTTACAGCTTTGATATATTAAACATTGGCTGAGCATTGCTTTTTAACGTTATTGGTTCATCTTTAATCACTCACTGTTTTTCTTAGAAACGGAGTTACCTGCCCAAAGTTTCAAATATGATTACTATGATTTATAAGCAAAGCTTATTGTTGAAGGTCTAATGGTGACTTCAAGATTAAAAACAACAATTAAAGCGTTGTTCCATTGTTTGATTCTACACTGTATTGATAGAGGTTTTGTCTCATGTGCATTTACTCTTATATCCTTTCATTGTATATTATAGTAGAAAAAAAAACGTAAATGTTGGTTTGGTGTTTTTGAATTATTTTCTCTGAACTACTACGTAGTATGTCAAGTCCCCCTTGCATTTCTGTGTTTTTACTTTTTGCAATTTAATTAATTTCGGAAATATGAAACTCAAAGGTTATTGGTACATATCTTAATTGTCTTTCAAAATAGGGAATAATACATGGCAAAATCCGTATCACATGGCATATTATCCCGAGTTACCAATATCAGCCTGAGGGATGATATTGGTCGAGAAATGATACAGCATGTGATACGGATTTTGCCATGTATTATACAGTTTATCATATATTTAAACAGAGGACTACTTTTAATGCCAAAAATACTGTCAAAAATTAAAATTGGTAAAAGAAAATGCATGTATTTTGGAGAAGAAAATTTCAAAATAGGCGGAAAGTACTATAGGTGGTTGGAATAAAATCTAACATGTAAAGGGAAAAGTTTTGCTAGTTTTTTAAACCAATCCTCACAAAACAAAAAAAATCACCCCAAAAAATTTTTTGTTACCTACCAAAAAAATTTTTACCCCCTCCAAAAATGATCGAATTTTTTTGCCCCCCCCCAAATTTTTTAGCTCCAATTTTTTTTACCCCCAAATCACCCCGAAAATTTTTTTGTTACCTACCAAAAAAATTGTACCCCCAAAAAAATTTTTTTTCACCCCCACCAAATTTTTTTACCCCATTTTTTTTTAATAAATAAGCCGAAATTGAAAAAAAGTTTTTGGAAAAAGGGTATGATACAGGCTAGCCATGTGATAAAGGTTGTGTGATAAAGGGTAAGCCACGCGATAAAGGGTATGCGATAAAGGGTATGACGTCATAGTGTGAATACGGAATGAAAGTCATGCACTGTATCACATATTCAAAACGTCTGTATTTATTACTAAACATATGATAATATATTTTAATATATAATTAGCGAAGATATGTTCTGTTTTGCATATGTAATATAGCCGGAAGTAAACAGTCCATATCATATACACAGTCTGATATGGCCATATCAGACCGCCTCGTTCTGAAATATCCATATCAGACCGGTGAAATGGCTATTTCGGCCCGGGTGTGATGATAACTTTTTATTGGAAGTATATAACTGGGTATATGATATGGACTGTTTACTTCCGGCTATATTACATATGCAAAAAAAAATATCTTCGCTAAGTGTGTAATAAATATAATAACTAATTTTTAGCAAATTTAAACACCTCCTGATCGACGAGTTATCGAAACAATAACTATCATGTTTATAGATATTTCTCAATTGTTGATTGGTCAATCATTTAAATGTCTCGTGTCAATTTCTATGAAGAGTGTGAACGGATGTTGATGAGTAAATACCTGAAATCGTTGTCTAGCGAAATGAGTTTTGCGGAAGTTCCGAAATTCAACGAGACTTACAGACCCTATTACTTTCAAGTAAATAACAAAATACCGAAGTAAATGATAAACGAAGCATGACTACAAGAGGAAACAAAATCATAGCAAGTCAATATCATACTGAGTAAAGAATATAACCAAATATTTCTTGTATGGTGCAACAAGGAATTATACGGTCAAGATAACAGTTAACACCTACAATGGCAGAAAACTACAATCACATGCCACAATCACCAGATAACCACATAACAGACTGGAGGCAAACGTAAATAACGATAGGAACTCGGGGTACCGACATTAGTAAAAGCTAGTGGTAGGGTTAAACCGGTTTATGGGTAACAAACCTCCCCTTTATCTTCTCCGTTTCCCTATAGTATAATAAACATACGAATAAAACCCATTACAGGAAGACCACTAACTCTATGACCACCATCTTGAAAAACAAGAGAATTTAGAAAGATGGGTCAAAGAAAGCATTTTTGGACCATTTGCTATTTGTATATATGTTAATCGGTACAAATTCGGACTGCAACGCGTCCTTAACGCTGACGTAATGATATTCTTTCCAATAATATCCCTGACGATATCTCTAGCAAACTAGGGAATGAGTTTTAATCTTGTAGCAATATGCTGGTATTACCGATTCAAAAATCATTTAATGAGTTTAATATTAAATCCTTTTTTAAAACCGAATAGAAATTTTTTTTTTAAAATTGGTTTATCTCAGGTTTCGGTTGTGGCAGAAATAACACAGTTTGAGATGATTACTCCGACAACAGTTTTTCAGTGCAGATACATGTAAGGCCAAAGTTGTGTTTTTCTCTGTTTTGCGTCCGCGTGCGGGTAGGTTTTTGCCGGTTTTGTGGTGAAAACAAACACAAAAGTTATTTTCGTTTTGTCAAAAAATTTGAAATTTTGATATACCGGAGATAAACGCTATACTGCAAATAGTATCTTTCCCCTACAAAATATTCCCCCGAAGAAAAGAAAACATGTTGGCGGAAAACTTAAAACTTATGAGCACAAAAGGTGCATAAATTAATGGAAGTATCACCGGAAATAATGTATGTCTCCCTGTCAAACGTCCCTTTCCCTTTTTTGCCCATCATATAACCGACACTTATTTTGGCAAGTCTATTTATAATTTGTCCGCGTATTAAAAGGAGACACTTGTTTCATAAAATATGTCAGTCCCTCCCTCTCTTCTTCTGCAAGGTGGAAGAAGAGAGGGAGGACTGACATATTTTATGAAACAAGTGCCAAGTGCCTCATAAAATATGTCAGTCCCTCCCTCTTTTCTTCTGCAAGGTGGAAGAAGAGAGGGAGGGACTGACATATTTTATGAAACAAGTGCCTGTGAACTTGAACATAATGTATAGTCTGTCAGTCCGATGTCAAGACTTTTCATTTAACATGAGGGAATGGTGACGCACAGACACCATACCCTCCTGTTTAATACAGATGTAATGACAATATCAGTTAAACTCTTTTTAATATATGTTTCTTGTCTCCAACCCAATGTGGTAAGAAAATCAAAGTATCTATGGGTCTAATTTGAAGGCCATTGATGGTGTTATAAATTTTATCTTTTGTTTCCTATGAGAATCAATGAAAAAGTGACTAGTCTATGCATCAAAGTCTTAATGAATAGAAAAGGACCTTATGTATCCGAGAAATTTGGTGCTTATTCTGATGAATGAATGTAAGCCAAAAGAGTGTCATGTGAAATAGTGTACAAGTGTGGTAAATTTATATTGAAAACCATCTCTAGAGACCGAAAGTAATCACTCTAGTGTTTTATTCCACCCAATGATGAGGCTGAACAGTATTTTCATGGTGGACACTATATAATTTACATGTAAACATAAACTTGCAAAATTTTGTCAATAGTTGTCAGGTTTAATTTTTATAAGGTACATGTAAGGGGTAGTACAGTTTAACTCTTGTCTGTCCATCTGTCTGTGGGTCCTTACTCTTGAACACAGCATTTTTCTTCCTGTTCTGCTCCTAGCGATTAAATGTGTAGTTTGAAAAAAAAACACCACCTCCAATTCAAATGCTGTAGTATAATGTCCTTCACTTATCCACTTCCTGCTACAGTACAGAAAGAGACATACCATAACTAATCACTGTGATAGTGGGAATGTCTTGGAAAGTGATGGGGATTAATTTTCACCTTGAAATTTTTTTTTATTGGGGCAATAAAACATGTTTTTTAGGAACATTTCCTGTTGTACAGGTAAAAATCTAATTAAGCAGGTAAACTTCAAAGAAATTACAGGTAAAATAGGTAATAAAATTTAATCTTCCCCACTCTGTTTTATGGCTTTTTAGGTCTATCACAGTGATGGTATGTCTGTGATTTTATGNGCATTTTTCTTCCTGTTCTGCTCCTAGCGATTAAATGTGTAGTTTGAAAAAAAAACACCACCTCCGATTCAAATGCTGTAGTAATGTCCTTCACTTATCCACTTCCTGCTAACTAATTACTGTTTTTTTCATTGTGGTATAAATGGAAATTTTGAAAACATTTGTTTTTTGGATTGTGTATATTACGAATTGACATTTGGTCTTGAAGCTTTCAGTATTAAGAGTTGTACCCCCCTGCCACCCTATATGTGTTATATTCATAATAAGCTCATTATAGCAATGTCATAGTGATGATTTACACACAGAGAATACATACTATCTTGTGAAATCTTGTTCCCACAAAATACAGCAGACTATATATATGACACATGCTTCATTATCTCAATATCCATTTGTTTTGTCTGGAGGAGTATGTCAAAAAGACAACTTTACAAAAGATCTAAAGCATGATCCAAAGGCTATCCCTTAGGTTCTTGAAGCAGTCTTTGATATATATGTTTTATATGCACATATTTGGTACTAAAAGCAAGTAGCATCTATTCATGCAATTATGTCTATGAAATAGTAGCTTGTGCTATTTTACCACATTCAGCTTTAGAACAGCTTTTATCTTGAGTATTTTGATATATTCAACCCTTAAAAAATAATTGAACATTTATACTCTGGTACATAGTGCCCATACCATGTATGAGAAAATCTGAACATGTGCACAAAATATTGTGTTTTTTTTCTGAGTGTGTATTTTTTTTCCTTGCTGGCTGGTAGGTTTTCAGAAAACGAGTTGACGCAAAACAAATAAAAAAACAGACACGGCCTTAGCCTATAGTCACTTGACTGCTCATAATCTTTGTTACTGTAATCTAATTGTCCAAACTGACACTTTAATTACACCTGTGATGCTAATTAAAGGATTAGGTCAGTTGTAAACAAACACCATCGGTGATTTGTATACCTGTGTTCCTGGGCACGGTATCACTAATTACCGGTCAATCAGAGATAACTTGCTTACCTGTATGGCAATTAACTATCAGTTATTTAAAATAATTAATTCTTTGAACATTTAAATCTTTCTTTCAGCAAATTTTTCATAATTAACAGGTCTCTTTGAATACATTGTTTTTTTTTAAAGATCACGTTTCTTTTAAAGTTGGGTTATTTCCCCCTTAAAAATTGTCTTTCCATTTCCATGAATTTGTTTTTTAGAATTGAACTTTTGCTGATATTTGCTTTATCAATATAAGAAAAATTTTATTTTACCACTATTTTAGGTAAAAAATGTGTTTGTAAACAACATTTGATTGATATTTTGCAAAATAATTTCTTTAAAATCACAAATTAATAGAAAGATAAACTAAGATATAGATATTTATAATGCTCTGTTCTTGATTGCATTCAAAATTTTACTCTTTTACAAGATACTCTATAAAATTAGTGTATGGCAGAAAATAACATATAATTGTATGAACATTGTGAATTATATGTGACTGTCAGAACTCAAAGTTGTTAAAAGATCATATTATATAAAATAATGTGTTACTTAATAAATAAAATTACTACTGGACTAGAATTAAATAAACTCAAATAAATTATATAGTTTAATTTGGCGGACATGGAATTATTTACAAATACAGTACAAATCATGCAACATAAAACACAAACAAAATAAGCACATATAAAGCACAAAACAATTAGCACACACTAGCACAATTACAAAAATTTATAAGTAGTTTGGCTAGGCCCAAAAATATTATTATTCTGCCAAA